>BQNB010000323.1:0-5000 GCA_026074375.1 Tanacetum coccineum
TTAAGTACAAAAATATTATTCTAACATCACAACCAATATATTAAAATGACAATTTTCTTGTTTTCCTTTTCTCTTGACTTCGAACCAAAACGCACCCTTATTGTTGTTTTGTAAATTTTAGCTTTTGATTTTTTTTTAGAAAACGCATTGTACAACTAACATTTATACATCATTAGACATTCAAAAGTAACAAAAATTATTGAAAGAAATTGACTTACAGAAGAGGGTTTTGAAAAGGATTAAAGCTTAGACAAACAACCCTTATGTTGTTTTTATATACCCAAACACCAATAGAATCAACCCCGGTGTGTTTAAACCTTCATGTTCTTGAACAAAAATAGAAAAATGGAGTGTTTATGTGTGTTTTTGTGGTTCGTCCGAGCAAAGAAGAGAGAAAGAGAGGAAGAGATTTTTCTTGTGTGTGTTATGGTGTAGTGTGTGTGTTTTGAAATGAAATAAGACAAATAAAGGATGCATGCATTAGACAAAGTTCCTAAAAGAGTGCCTTGTGATGGCCGGCTTTTTAGGATCCTATGAGGGATCCTAGAGGTTTCATCTCTTGTCGGGTTATCTATCGTTCTTTGTTCGAGCTAAAACATGACTCGAAAGTTCTTGTATTTTTAGCAAATGTAAAAAAAAAATGCTTAATTAGTCTTAGAATATTAAAGAAATAAATCTTATAGTCATAAACTGTTTTAGATTTAATATGGACAATAAACGGACTTGCCGGACATGCGTTGTTTGACATTTAAAGCCGTTTGCGGGACAAACCTCCCAGAAATTGATCAAATATAGATATAAGCATTTAAAAGAAGTAATTCTAGGAATAATAAAACCATTGAAAGAGCATTGGAAGCAGTAAAAGTCAATTAAACAGAGAATTTGACAGAGCATTAATGGTCTAGAAATCTGCAAAGGTTACCTTGAAAGTGTAACAAACCTTAATAGCAGTTTCGAAACATGGTCAAACTTTTCCTTCGCGACATGTCGTCAAGCAAAGTGTGGGCTACGTCACCCCCACAATCGTTACCACTAATCACTTTAGCTAATGACGGTCAACTATGGTCAAACTTTTTCCCGATGACTTGTCATCGGGAAATGTGAGGCGGGAAAACTCACCGCCAAGATTAATGGTACCAAAATTGGTCAAACTTTGACCAAACATTCCCCGGCGACAAAATAAGTGTCACGTCGCACGCTATTTTTTTGTTTAGCGAGGTTTCTCCGACGACATATGTCGCCGGGGAAAACCTCTTTGCCCGTTCTCCTTTTTCTTGTAGTGACTTTTTAGTGTAGGCGAAGCACATAAAAATTTTTGTGACACTTTTTTGCTTTTACTTTTGCTGTCATTTTTTTACTTTCAATGATACTTTTTTAACTTTTAATGACACTTCATTTAAGTTTTACTAAAAGACAATATTTTTGTAGTGAACTAATACCTCTATGATTATCTTTAAAGCTCTAAAAAATCGAATCCGCATAGATTCAAAAAGATTAATAACTTATACCGGAGCTTTAAAAAGAGATAAGAAAATAAACGAGAATGCTTCCAAGAACCGATTTAACAAAAGTGAGTCGCCCACCGATTGAGAGAGATGTAGCTTTGAAAGCCGATAACCTTTCTCTAAGCCGATTTATCACAACACTCAACCTTTACAAAAATACATCTTTTTCCCAACCCGCAAACCCAGATACATGAAAAGGATGAAGTGGTGAGCACAACATAATGATGAATAGTATATCTTCATATTTGTAGTGAAAATAGCGTCCTCCAAAAATATATCCATTTATGGAGCAATGGTTGACGAAGTTGCAAATATTCAAATTTTGAGCTCCAAATCTTCAAATATAGAGACGGAGTGTGTTTTGAAGTAAAGGTTGGAGATGGCCTAAGTAATTTGTTCAATTCTTATAGAGCTTGCGATTATGATCCTTGTGCCATTTTAAGTGATCTATAAGCTAATGACAAACTTAAAATCTAAAGTACAATGAAAATGATCAGAATATAAGTTACGTGATTGATTTGTAACTAAACATTAGAGACTAAGACATTCGTCCGTACAAAAATAAAGGAAGACTACACCCATCAAATCCACGAGAAGCACACAAGAATTAGGTGACAAGAACACAAGAATTATCACGTGCTTTGACATTTCAAATTAACATAAGCTACCAAAATAGCGAGGTTTCTCCCATCCATTACTACAATAATTATAACTAAAATAAAAAACAACTTAAATCTAAAAAACAACTTAAAGAATATATGACTAAGAAACTACACCATATTAATACAATTAATACACTGTTCATCAATATTATCACCATATTATCCGAAGAATCATCATCGAATTAATATGATGATAATATTGCTGAACACCGTATTATTATGGTGTAGTTGCTTAGTCATATATGCTTTAAGTTGTTTTTTTAGATTTAAGTTGTTTTTTATTTTAGTTATAATTATTGTAGTCATGGATGGGAGAAACCTCGCTATTTTGGTAGCTTATGTTAATTTGAAATGTCAAAGCAGGTGATAATTCTTGTGTTCTTGTCAACTAATTCGTGTGTGCTTCTCGTGGATTTGATGGGTGTAGTCTTCCTTTATTTTTGTACGGACTAATGTCTTAGTCTCTAATGTTCAGTTACAAATCAATCACGTAACTTATATTCTAATCATTTTTATTGTAGTTTAGATTTTAAGTTTGTCACTAACTTGTAAATCACTGAAAATGGCACAAGGATCATAATCGCAAGCTATATAAGAATTGAACAAATTTCTTAGACCATCTCCAACCTTTACTTTAAAACACACTCCGTCTCTATATTTGAAGATTTGGAGCTCAAAATTTAAAGATTTGCAACTTCGTCAACCATTGCTCCATAAATGGAGATATTTTTGGAGGACGTCATTTTCACTCCAAATATGGAGATATACTATTCATCATTATGTTGTGCTCACCACTCCATCCTTTTCATGTATATGGGTTTGCGGGTCGGGAAAAGATGCATTTTTGTAAAGGTTGGATGTTGGGATAAATCGGCTTAGAGAAAGGCTATGGGCTTTAAAAGATACATCTCTCTCCATCGGTGGGCGACTCACTTTTGTTAAATCGGTTCTTGGAAGCATTCTCGTTTATTTTCTTATCTCTTTTTAAAGCTCCAGTATAAGTTATTAATCTTCTTGAATCTATGCGGATTTGATTTTTTAGAGCTTTAAAGATAATCATAGAGGTATTAGTTCACTACAAAAATATTGTCTTTTAGTAAAACTTAAATAAATGGTCATCAAAAGTTACAAAAGTATCATTGAAAGTAAAAAAATGACAGCAAAAGTAAAAGAAAAAAGTGTCACCAAAATTTTTATGTGCTTCTCCTACACTTAAAAGTCACTACAACAAAAGGAAAACGAGCAAAGAGGTTTTCTCTGGCGACGCTAAACGACAAAATAGCGTGCGCCGTGACACTTATTTTAGTAGACAATATGGTCAAATATGACCCCCCGAGGACATGTCGCCGGGGAATGTTTGGTCAAAGTTTGACTAATTTTGATACCATTTATCTTGGCGGTGAGTTTTCCCGTCCCACATTTCCCGATGACAAGTCCTCGGGAAAAAGTTTGACCATAGTTGACCGTCATTAGCTAAAGTGATTAGTGGTAACGATTGTGGGGGTAGCGTGGCCCACACTTTGCCTGGCGACAAGTCGCGGGGGAAAAGTTTGAACATGTTTCGAAACTGCTATTAAGGTTTGTTACGCTTTCAATCTAACCTTTGCAGATTTCTAAACCGTTAATGCTCTATCAAATTCTCTGTTTAATTGACTTTTATTGCTTCCAATGCTTATATTTTACTGCTTCCAATGCTTATATATAAGCAGAAAATACCTTCTTTTTTTTTTTGCTTTTCAGTCTTTAACTTATCATTCTCAAGAAAGTTCTTAAAATATATATTTCTACACGATCTTTGATACTTTTCTGTTTTATTTGTAGATATTGCTGCTCGGGAATACAGAGAGAAATATTATGAATGGATAGGTAAGTTTTTGAAAATGGTGTTAGCTTTTTTACCAACTTGGGCTCTAGCTATACGTTATGCCTACAAGTCAACACATTTATACAAAAAAATCTCACCATGCTATTATCTACATGGCATTTTATTCTGGGATTGGGTTCTCTTTCGCTGTTATCGAGAAAGCTTTAATAGCGGGAATACCGGTTGAGTATTGCTGGTGGGTAGCATCCGTTTGTACATCCACATTCATGGTGACAGCCATTTCCCAAGTCTACAAACCAGACTCGGGAAAATGGTTTCTGTTAGGTTCTTTGTTGATTGGCGGCCCTGCTTTTCTGTCAACCATTGTTAGGTTTCATAGAAAGATGTGTCAACTCAGGAAAAAGGAAAATGAAGATGAAATTAGAAGACAGTTACAAGCAGCCACCATTGAGGAAAACCCAATCTTTCAGCAACATCCAAACTCACCACTCACGAATCTTTAAGTTAATGGTCTATTTCAGCAACAAGACAACCAATTACCAATTCATCAATACAATCAAATATTCCATCAAAAACATCCTAACTCAACCCAACTCAATTTTTAAAATCATGATGAAATCCAGGAACACCCCAACTCAACAAAACTCAATCTTTAAATGATGATGAAATCCAGCAACAACCCAACAACTCCCAGCTAGCTAGGGGTGTTAACGATCCGAGCCGAGTCGAGTTTTGGCCTAAACGAGCCAGGCTCGTTTATTAAATACTCGGCTCGAGCTCGACACGAGCTCGAATAAAATTTTATAAACTGACTCGAGCTCGAACTCGATTTTTTTTTTTGATTGATTATAAATTTATCATATTAATTTTTTTGTTGGTCTTTTGGTGTGTTTTTTGTTGTGTTTGTGGTTTTGTGTGGGTTGTTATTTTTTTTGGTTGTGTGTTTTTTTTTTGTTGGTTTTCTTGGTTTGTTGTTTTTGTTTTTTTTGTTATTTTTTTTGTTTTGTG
>BQNB010000323.1:17500-19657 GCA_026074375.1 Tanacetum coccineum
AAACACTTATCCTAATAAAACATAATAAATAAACATGACAATTATCCAACTAAAGGCTTAACACTCTTCACTCCTTCGGAACCACCTTGTCCTTAAGGTGTTGTCTAAAAAATCTTGATTCTAGGATCCCAAATTCTTCTTTGAATTTTAGCATCCTTCGCTAATCGTTGTTTCTCTTGTCGTCTCAACATTCTCTCTTGACGCAACATTGACTTTTGCTCTAATGGGGACTTCAAAATAACAAGCTCTTTCTCACTAGCTCGCATGTGATCTGGTAGGCCTCCCTTGGAGGTAATGGCGTCAAGATCACCCTTTTTCCCAGCAGGAGATCTGGTTGTAACATGTTTTAATCCATCTTGACACCCTTGTTCTTCATATGTAGCAACCATACAAAACCCATCTTGACACCCGTGTTCTTCATAGGTAGCAACCATACTTGTTGACACAACTTTCGCCTTGTCCGAAGTATGGAGAATTGATTCCTCCAACACTTGGTCCGGTATAGCTATGTTAGGGTCATCTTGGTTTTCTTGTTTATTCTTCACGTCAGGGTCTTCTTGATCACCAACATTAGTATCAACTGCTTGATTAATTTCGTCCTCAAAACGAGCCTCGGTGATACGAGCTCTGAAGAAGGCTTCTCCCAAATTTGAAGGATAAGACCTTAAAAATTCCAAAAGTTGTAGGTCCGTGAAGCGTGCTTCCGCTGCCAGGGCTAATGAAAAAGCATCATCTAAAGTTTTAGGGTTTGACCTAAAGAGTAAACGTTGTAGATCCAGTTTAAGTCCGGAGATATAAAACGACTTAAGTAAAGATTCAGGGATCGTTACTCTCTTTATAAGCATCTCAAACTCATTCTGGTATTCGGCCACCGTACCCATTTGCAAGAGCTTAGAAAGTGCGTATTCCGCGTCCCGGTAGATGTCGCCCGATGCCATGAAAAGTAGCTCGAAGAAAAGAAAAAAAATGTTTTTTTCTATTGGACTGACGAACAGTAACTCGCAGATCAACACTTTTTTTTTGATAAACAGTACCGTAAATAGTACCCGATGAACAGTACCGTGAATAGTACTTTGGTAAAGAGTAACTTTTTTTGATCCTTAAATCGGTATCCCTCTCAACGAGAGTTCTCAATAAAAGCACCAATTGATACGACCCGGTTTGGGTTGTATCGGGATAGTAGCACCACTTCAAGCGTGTGCGAGCTCCTTAAGAATATAGAGAGAAGACTAGACAATTTATTTGACAAACTTGATTACCTTTTGAAACCTTAAATACTAGTTTATGAGATAACTCTCACAACATAAACACTTATCCTAACATGACTCAAACACTTATCCTAATAAAACATAATAAATAAACATGACAATTATCCAACTAAGGGCGTAACATCTGTCCTTGGCAGCCTTGGCTTTCCTCTTCATCGCAAGGACCCTCTCATTTTTAACTTCAACAACCTTTTGATGATCTAACTTCTTGGGGATCTGAGACCCAGAAGGCAAGGGAGGAGTAGTATGCTGCGAAATAACCTCATTAGCCGCAAGAGCTGTCCCCTTGCCAACACGAACACCTCCGGCCATCGGGAATTTAAGGAACTAAGACATGCTGGTAGCAACTGTAAAAGAAAGAGCAAAGCAAGATTAGAACGAAGTACAATGGTCGAATAGCATACACGAATAATGGAAGTACAATAACGTTACCAGTCCTTTCACCATCTTTAAAAACCGGATGGTGCCCCACATTCGTCCATATGGTTAAAAGACCAACCGCGTACAACATTACCGGATGAACGAGACGGAGATCAATTACGTTTTTACATAACAGACGAATGTCCTTGGCACGAACGCAGGTGGGAGGAGGATCGGCCATGCTAGAATCCTGATGCCTCCAAGGCATGGCATCCGAAATAGCACGACGGTCTATAAAGAAAAACCTATCCTTCCAGTGCTTCAGGCTCGTACAAAACTCGTTGAAAATCTTGCCTTGACCTCCTTTTCCCGAACGACGTTCGAAGGAGAACCAATGCCCCTATTTGTTAAGTTTATAGAAGGCACGAAACAGGTTAACGGAGGGATTTATTTCTAAACTACGACAGTACATCTCGAACATGGTCAATCGATTCAAGCCTAGCGGAACTAATTAAGAAATATGTACGCG
>BQNB010000323.1:20864-126385 GCA_026074375.1 Tanacetum coccineum
TTTTTAGGGTAATAGAACAGCCCACAAACTTTTTTGCTGCATTAAGCATGATTTTTCCTGAAAAACTAGTCGAGTAATATAATATAGTAATCACGTCGGATAAAAATTACTTGAGGACAAGTAATAATAGACTATCCTTCGGATGTCGTGTTCCAACGAGAGATGAATTTGAAATTCACGATAATGTTTCGTTTGATGCTTGAATGACAAATATTTTGATTTTTGGTTTTTAAACTAAGTATATAATAAAATAAAAACAAACTATATAAAACTAGATGACAATAAGCAAGCTAATAAACGAAGAACGATATATAATAAAAAGATATGCTTGCTAAGAGAATTGCTTAGATCCTTAAGTGTGAATTAAATATATGATTAAGTTCGTATTGATGAATCAATATCTTTCTAACAAATTATCTTTACACAACGTTAGCTTATATTGAAAACAACTTTTATTAAGATATCGATTACTAAATTAATGCCTAGTTATTCTTACGCCTTTTGCCCGCTCGAATAACCAAAACAATAATCTAAGTAATATAAAAATCACTAATCAATATTTTCCCTTTTTTATTAATCACACTTAATTCACTAAACAATTTATCACTTAACAAGCATATAAGAAAATCTACTCACTATGCATATTTATCAACAAATAAGCAAACATAATCATTTTAAGCTAAATAGATCTAAACTACTAATAATAGGAAAAAGAGAAAGAAGTTGAAACCGAATGAAGAACCGCAATGATATAAAATCACCCGATCTTACAAACTTAATAAACAAATAAGCTTATCACTTTAAAGCTTCTACTTCACTAATTAGCAAGTAAAGGTGTCAACTTTATTTACTAATTACTTCCATAAAAACCATAAAGATCAAAACTTTATCTATTTATCAACTTTATAAGACCCTTAAGCTCCGGCCTTAGATGATGGAAGGATGAAATTAAAGATAAGACAAAAAAGCAAAAGGTTAGGATGAATAAGCTATAAGCTAAAAGCATTAATTCCAAAATATGAGGTATTTTGAAATAGAAAAGCTAAAAGCTACTAGATCTAAATAATTAAGCTATTTTAATAAGACTAAAAAAACTAAATTAAAAGGTTTTGGAAAAATAAGATAAAAACATTAAGCTAGAAAAATAAGCAATCGAAAATAAGCTAGAATAAGCTAACTCGAAAAGCTTTAAATCGAAAACACTATAAAATAAGCTAGTCTAAATAAGCTATGGAAGTAGCTAATTAGAATATAAGCTTAAGAGACCGGATCCAAAAATAAGCTATAAGCATGAGCTTATTTGAAAATAAGCAAAAGAAAATGAGTAGCAGAATAAGCATAAGAAATAAGCATTAAGATAATAAGCATTAATAAATACCAACCTTAATAAAAAGCATCTTCATTCATAAAAATAAGCTAATACAATAAGTTGAGATGATAAGCTAAAAGCTTTTACAATAAGCCCAAAATAATCTACACTATTCTACTCCTACTCCTAAATCTACACTACACTATTTTTTTGATCTAAAAACTAATTTTCCACATCTGTGATGCGTGCATCATTTTATAGCCAAAAGGGAGTGAGGGTAATTTCGTCAAGTCACCAAGTCCTCCAATCATAATCTAAGATCTAGGGGTAGAAAAGTCTTTTTGCCATAAAATGATTGCTTAATAATGAAGCCAATGATTGGCCTAGAAGCTTCCTCGTTATGCCAGCAAATTCTCATCCCGATCCACCAACAAATTGCCACCACGTGGCCATTCATAAAACCAACGCATGCAATATACTCGTATCAAACATTTTTAATTTTCAAATCTGAATATGAATTGAGATTACTAGCTGCCACGTGTCAGATTTTGAATGAAGCAAAGAGAGGTAGTGGGGGTGAGAGTGGGTGAGCCAATCGCCACTTTTGAATTAATTAAAGAGAGTGAGCAACACTCGCTAACAATGCACAGCTAGAACCATAATTTGATTTCTAAATTTGACTTGGGCTATAAATTCCACTGGGCCGAGCATCATAATTGGTCTTGGGCTGCACTTGTGTTGTGGGCTGAGTCTGAGATTCATTCCATCAATTCATTTAAACCTGGGCGTCAAGTTTATAATCAATTGCTGGGCCTCCATTTCTGTTGGGCTTTGATTTGCATATTAATAAGTATAGGTCGGTCCGACCCATACAAATTGTGTCGGGCCAGCCCAATAAGAAGTGAATGCACCGTCAGACTTGTGATCTCATGCTCTTTCCAATGGAGTGCTCGGGGAATATTAACGACTTCGTCTTGATTTTGAAAAATAAGCAAACTTGATAGAGTCAAGCCAGAAAATCACCGTTTTCGCTCCGTTTGGCTGGTACCGTTGGACTCGTAATTTCGTGCTCCTTTTCCAATGGTGGAATCGTAGGAATATTATCAGACGTATCGTTTGAACCTCGATAAACGTAAAAACGTCGTCAAAAGTCACCCGAAAATTATCGTTTTTGCTTTGTTTTCAATCCTTTGTACTTGTAAGACATAAAAACACAATACAAACATTTTTTGCAAACATATTTATCCATATTTTAGTGTTTTAGTCCGTTTATTAGCATTTTCCAAAGTACAAATGATGTGTGTTTTAGCACATATCAAAATTCCCCCACACTAAGCCATTGTGGTCCCACACGCAATGTAAATAGAACACGCCCGAAAATAAATAATTAATCCCCTTTAAATTATTACCCCTCACAATCAAACCAAAGAACATAAAAAGGTCCAATAAGAAGGTCAAAAAATTATTTATTTCGAAAGCGCCCCTGTTTTATAACCACTTAGCAATAAAAGATAAAAACTAAGCTCAGAATTAAATAACATTTAATAAAAGGCTTTAGAACGGAGTTACGTCATGCCTTGATTTCACAATCCCCAAACTAAGCTTAAAACGAAATCACAGTTAAATATAAAGAATAGATGCTAACACTACTCATAAATGCTAATTATGTAAGCGCGGCTACTTTTCGCTCCCTTATTCCTAATTTCCTCTAAGGATTTTATATATTTTGACAAAAAAATGTAGTCCTTATTTTATAAAGTTAAACAACTTTAGAACCATAGATAGTTTGGAATCATTTCCTAAAGAAACGATATGGTGAGAATAAGGTCCCATTAAGGTTCTAATTCGCATGATTTAGGGGTTAGCCTTTTATTTCAGTCGCAAAACTCAACTACGAGTCTAGAGACGGAGCTTTAATTAGAAAGCAGTAGTCGAAATTTGGCTTTAACTTATTATTATTGCCAAATATTAAACCATTCGGTCCTTTAGAAGGCTGCAACCATCGGTTGTGATCCGCAAGATCAGCAAACATATTTCGACTCGAAATTTCCTCGGCCTTTAGAAAGCTGCAAACATCGGTTGTTGTGAGCCGCAAGTATGCAGCAAACTTTTTATCATTCTCGGATTTGATTATAACTCTGTTCTTATTTTTGAAGGTTGCAACATCGGTTGTGAGCCGGCAAGATGCAGCAAACTTTTATCAGCCACAATTATATTATTATTATTATCTCTAAACCCTTTAAACGCCTGTCACATCGGTATGGGCGATCCAAACCATGATCCTGAAGTCTATTTCGGCTTCGATTATTATATAACTTCTTATTATAAAGCAAATTTTAATTTCAAGTCTTGTGGTCTTTTAACTACCTAGACAACGGAAGCGAGACGTCAGAAATAGGTAGCCTATTTTCCCACAACACTAACAAAACCACCATGTGTACCTTACTTTCACCAGAAGGAATCTCTATGAAAGGATCAAAACTAAAAATCACAAAAACCAAAGTAACTTTATTTATTTATTATCAATTATATATCGTTTATTAAGATGGTGGGAGCAAAAAGCCACAATTAACCTCTATGAGCTCTAAAGAGATCCAACTACTCCACGCTTAGCATCTAACTTATATTTAACTCTATCATTTTTTGTTCTTTGCAAAATTTTAAAGTTTAGCAAACGCTTAGTCTCGAAAGTTAAGGGAAAAGCTAGAGTGCAACACTCGATCAAGTCAAAATATCCCTAGTTCTACAAGCCTACTTATTCACATATCTAATTGTAACTAAGAATTTTTTTATAACTTACACACAAACACGCAGTAGCATACCGGATTATTTCTGAAGTACCTAATGTTAAACAGAAAATTTGCCTTCCAAATAAAAGAGTCACTATGTAATAATGTCAATCACAAACTGTCACAAGAACACATAAACAAGATCCAACCACCCCCTCAAAATCACATTTAAACTAGGCAGCAATCAAAAACTCAAGTACATTGTAACAACTGGAGTTACAATGTAATAATGCTAAGCGAGTTGGGTAAGGCAATGACGAATAACGTGTTATTCGTCTGCCACTTCGGCATCACCTCATCTCTCTTCTAATAACACTCTAATAACTAAAACACTCTCCTCAACAAAAATACCAATAACACGTTTGGGTCCCACAAAAATACCTTGCTCACTCCAAAAACCAATATATTTACACACACACACACACACACACACCCCAACTGTGCAAGTTGGTGGGATGGCGAAAAACCAAATGGCGTGCCAATGGCTTGAGAGCCGGTGTCTTATGACGAGCCATTTGGCTCTCCTTTTGCGAATGGCGTGCCAATCACACAAGCTCACCGTGCTCTCTAAATAGAAACTAGAGTCACAATGGTCTAATTAATTTATCAATGTAAGCTACCACAAAGAAAGCGTGTTAACTAGAAAATTATCTACAGACTTCTTAGTAATTAATCAAAAAACAATGTTAGGCCTATGTTTAACACTCTCTTTTATGACAAATAAATAATAGCACAGTCAAAATATTTTATACTCGACATAAACTCGTTGTAAAACGAAATAACATACCGGCGGTAGAAACTTGTAATTAAAATAGTCATCTAAACACGACATATAATAAAATCAGCTTCACAGGTTCATAAATATTGATAATGTATACTTGTAGTAAAACTAAGTAACAGATTAAACTTCTACACACATAATATTTGATTTTCACCTAACTGCTTATATGACAAAAAGGGCTGTCTTTAGGGGAGTGAAAGAGGTGCGATTGTATAGGGCCACCGCTTCACGAGGGCCACCAAATTCCATGCATTTCTATTATATACACACACGATATTAGACTCGAGTTAAATTAGATCATGCACTACTCGTACATATGTATATTATGTGTGTGCTTAAGGGTCTCTTTATGGTAATGGCACTGGGTCACTAAAATCCACAAGACGGCCCTGACGACAAATCACCATAACTAACAAAGTCATTAGTCACTAGTGAGCATAACATTTAATACAATCAACTTCACATATTATGTTAAAAAATTAACCTGCCACGGATGCATAGTTTTCATGCTCGTATATTCTTAAACAACCGGTTATTCGACAAATAAGTAAAGCAACAAGCACATTAATCAACTACTAGTGAGCATAACAACAACAACATATGCAATCCCTCGCTGTCATTCTTAGAACTCCTAACATTACTGTCCCCAAGGTTAACCACATACATTCATAGCATCAGTACCAACAAGAAAAGAAGATTTACAAGCAAAATTGAATTTAAAACCTTACAATAACATCAAGAAATTAATCAAAAATATATATATATCAATATATCCATTACACCAACTCATAGAAAACCTTAATTGCATGCATACATTCGCTAAAAATTAAAATGACAAATCTCTGTAAAATGCAAAGCGCAAAGAACCCATGCCATCCGCAGTCCCTTCAGCAACCATCACCAGCGCATAAATTTTGGTTAAAGAAGCAAAAGCGACAGAAACATCAGCAATAGAAATATCAGAAGATGAAGAAGCAACATCATCTTCTTCAGAAAAAAAAACATTAGTCCAAAAGAGTCTCCAAACGGATCCATTTCCTCCCCAACACAAACCATTTCTTGTTAAGAAAAAGTAAAATATTACATATAAATAAAAACAATTAAATGTGAAGAAATCAAAGCATATACAAAGAATAACTTAGTGGATGTCTTTCGAGGATATGATCTGTAAAGGACCTCAAATCATACGGGGCGATTGGCTCTTCTTTGACATTGCGGTAATAGCGAGCACTCCGATAAATAGAAGACATTTTTTGATTTTTTGAGTGTATGTGGTTGAGATGTGAGTTTTGAGTCAATCCACGTTCACACAGATCGATCAGTGGATCTAAATTCTTCAATCCATGTGAACACGGATTGACATTTCAAATGACCACCTTTTCAAATGACCGCCTTTTTTTATTTACAAAATTTAAAAAAAGGCAGTCATTTGAAATGTCAATCCACATTCACATGGATTGAAGAATTCAGATCCACTGATTGGTCTATCCATGTGAACGCGGATTGACATAAAACTCACATCTCAACCACACACACTCAAAAAATCAAAAAATGTCTTATGTATATAGCATTGTTTGCTAATACTGCAATGTCAAAGATGAGCTAGTCCCACTCCATGATTCAAAGTCCTTTACGGATCATATCCTGGAAAGACATCTCAATAAGTTATTCTTTATTTTTTCTTTGATTTCTCCACATTTAATTGTTTTTTATTTGATTGTACTAAGTTACATTTTGTTAAAAGGAAATGGTTCGTGCTAGGGAGGAAATGGAAATGGATCCGTTTGGGGACTCTTTTGGACTGAAGTTTTTGTTCCGAAGAAGATGATGTTGTTCCTTCTTCTTATGTTATTTATGTTGTTGTTGATATTTTTGCCGCTTCTACTTCTGCTACTAAAGGCTCTGCTGCTGATGATTCTGCTGAAGGGACTACTGACGGCATGAATTCTTTGCACTTTGTATTTAACGAAGATTTGTCATTTTAATTTTCAGCGAATGTATGTAGTTTATGCAATTAAGGTTTTCTATGAGTTAGTGAAACGGATATATTGATATATAAGTTTTTGATTAATTTCTTGATGTTTTTGTAAGGTTTTGAATTCAATTTAACTTGGTAAGTTGGCTGGTAAATCTTCTTTTCTTGTTGGTATTAATGCTATAAATGTATGTGGGTAACCTTGGGGACAGTAATGTTAGGAGTTTTAAGAATGAAAGCGAGGAGTCTAAGTAAACAATATCAAATAATTATTATTCGCCTTATTAGCATAACCAATAACACTATTATCCAAACCCTTCGAAGCTTTTTTATAAGCTTCCACATTTCTTGTTATTTGTGCCTTACTATACCAATAAAAAGGTCTTTTTTCCACCACTTACATGGTCAACCTAGGAGTGAATACTTGAAGGATTCAGTGCAATTTTTATGGTTGAGTGCTAGATTGAACCCTTTGATACCATATTATGTGTTTAAATTTATAATAACAATGGTTTTCTATTTGTGATCATAAGAAAAACTTAGAGCATGGGGTACGCTTGGCTGGTAGCCTAGCGCCATGGCACCAGCCCAAGCTTTTTTGGCGCCAACGATACCGTCCCTTGGCTAGTAGGTTGTGGATTAGTAAGTACCAGCTCACGCGGTAAGTTTTTACCTTTTTTGTGTTGTATTTGTGTATTTAATGGGGGGTATGTGTGGACCCATGGCACCACTTTTGCCCATGGCACCACATTTGTACAAGGGTGGGGGTTTTTGGTGCCATGTGATATTGTGGTGCCATATGAAAAATGGTGACGTGGAAGCACTTTTTTGCAATGGCTTGAAGCCATGGCACGAAGGTACCCAGTGCTCTTAATTACTTTTTCCAGTTAATCTTTTGGATATGGATGCCAATAGAGTGATTATGACATGCAACATTGGCCAAAGATTATAGGATTCCTTCCATCCTTTGTTTTTTGTCAGCAATTTGTAAAAAGAAAATACACCAGCATCACATATGCACACCACATAAAACAAAGAACCCAAGGGCGTACATGAAAACATATTCAAGTCAGAATCATATTTAGTGTTTTTGTTTAATGTTTTGATATGATGCGAATAACAAAAACTCATATATTAACTACACCATATCATGTTCGTATTTATCCAGAATTAAACACATGTAATACACTTATGAAACCAACACATAAGCTCATATAATAAGCTTATAGAAGCTCTCACGTTTCAAAATAGAAGCTTACACATTTCAAAATAGGCCGGAAAAATTAGGTTTATGAATCACAAACCAAAATAACACAAGCTCATAATCCCCAAAACTAAGGGTAAACAAACACCCCCTTAATCTGCTTAACCTTTTAGCATATTTAAGAGTCTCGATCAAACTGCTATCAATTTTACAATCAACAAGTACTCAAACTAAACATGGATTAAGAGGGTGTTTAAAAAATTACTTATTTTTTATAGTTTCTCCATCCAAACACTTCCTGCTTTCTTAATGTTTTAGGCAGAAAAACAGTTTTCAAGCAGGTAAGATATGCTTATTCTGTATTGTTTATTTGATATTCGTATTTAACCTAAACCTTTTATAAATGAATTTGACTAACAAGTTCTTTCAAATTACTACTTTTACAAATATTATCGCATTTTTTTCACAAAATAAGCAAAACTAAACACGAAGTTCTTACCTATAAGCAGATTATGTTTCCTACCTCAGAAGTTCAAAATTTTATGGCTTATATAGTGGGCTTATGGCTTATTTAGTTTTGGGCTTATGTTTCATAACCTTACTTTTTGTGGCTTATTTTGAAACTTTCTGGCGTATATAAGCTTATTACGAAATGATAAGATATCTAAGCCTAAAAATTTCAAAATAAGCCGATAACCAAATAAGTAGAAACTAATAGTCAAAATAAGTAAAGATTATCACATAAAAAAGCTCAATACTACCTTGAAGGATCAAAACTAGCTTTCAAGGCTAACCCTAACTCATTCCCATTAACCAAAACAACCCCACAAGCTAAACTCCTCAAATGCTTCAATATTAAATAATTATTATTCACCTTATTAGCATTAACCAATAACACTATTATCCAAATCCTCCAAAGATTCTTTATAAGCTTTCACATTTCTCAATATAACAAGTACCCGTCTTTTTGTTTGTTAAAACAGTGGGTGAATTTTAGGGTTTGTGGGGGTGTTTGGAAGGTGAGTGCTTTGGTGGTAAAGGGTTTGGTTGAGGTGGGTTTGAAGAAGGGTTTTGGGGTGTTTGGAAGTGGGGTTTTGAGTAGGGTTTTAGGGTGAAGAAGGTTTGTTTGGAGATAGAAGTTAGCAGCCATCATTTATGGAAGTGATGAACTAAACTAAAGTGGTTCTGTTTTTGGAAGTCAAATAGTAGGAAGGGTTGGGGTTAAATATATTGAGTTGACCCATACGGCTGGAAAATCCCATAGCGCGGCAAAAAGTCAGGTCAGGACCAAAAGTCTTGTACTACGTACTAAGGGGTGTTTGTTTTGGCTAATGAAACATAAGCCCATTCGGGCTTATATTCTATAAGCCCCAATTTTCTGGCTTATTTTGAGACTTAGGGGCTTATATAAGTTTATTATATCATAATAAACTTATATAAGCCTTCAAGTCTCAAAATAAGCCAGAAATCAGAGCCCTCCAAGTCTCAAAATAAGCCAGAAAATCAGCGCTTATGAAATATAAGCCCAAATCAAATTTGATTTCGGCTTATATTTCATAATCCTCAATTAGTTAATATATGAGTTTTTGTTGTTGGCATCATATCAAAACATTAAACAAAAATACTAAATATGATTCTGACTTGAGTAATGTTTTCATGTACGCCCTTGGGTTCTTTGTTTTATGTGGTGTGCATATGCGATGCTGGTGTGTTTTCCTTTTACAAATTGCTTATAAAAAACAAAGGATGGAAGTAATCCTATAATCTTCGGCCAATGCTTCATGTTACAGTCACTCTATTGGCATCCATATCCAAAATATCAAATAATTATTATTCACCTAATTAGCATTAACCAATAACACTATTATTCAAACCCTCCAAAGCTTCGTTATAAACTTTTACATTTCTTGTTATTTGACCCTTACAATATAAATAAAAGGTCTGTTTTCCACCACTTCCATTATTTCCTCAACTTTGGTTTTCTCAACATATAAGTACCCATCTTCGTGTTTGGTAAAATAGTAGATGAATTTTTGGGTATGTGGGAGTGTTTAGGAGATGAGTGCTTTGGTGGTAAAGGGTTTGGTTGAGGTGGGTTTGAAGAAGGTTTTTGGGGTGTTTAGAAGTGGGGTTTTGAGTAGGGTTTTAGGGGTGACAAAAGGTTTGTTTGGAGATGGAGGTTAGCAGCCACCATTGATGGAAGTGATGAAATGAACTAAAGTGGCTCTGTTTTTAGAAGTCAAATAGTATGAACAAAAAGGGTTGGGTCAAATATTGATGCGGGGAGAATGATGCAGATTTGTCAAAATATTTACTTTCCTTATTTTATTTATGTTTCTTGTTTGACAATAAACTTTGATTAGGAAACTATATTCTTAATCAATTATGTGTTTAGAAATAGGAAAGTAATATTCAATCTTTTTAGGTTTATAGGGTCTTTTTTTATTGGATATCTTTTGGAGTTTTGCAATAAAAGCTTTTGCTTTATTCTTGGCAGTTTGCTAAGATTTTCTTAATAATCGGTATTCATTTGAATCAACGATTGTTGGAGTTTTCCTGATTATCGGTATTTGTTTGAATCAACGATAGTTGAAAGAACTGTTTCTGGTATTCGTGTGAATCAACAGATTCGATTTGTGTTATCTTTGTTTTTTTTCTCTACATCAGTTGGTATCAAGAGTCGAAGTTCCTGATTAAGATGTCTCCAAGGAGAAGTGAAGGCGAAGAGTCAGAATATCCGTTCTTTGAGGGTGATGGTTCATCTTTTGATGAATGTTTCTTAATTTCACTACATCAAATATGTTGAGTTGACCCAAAACGGGTGGAAAAGTGCATAGCACGACCTAAAGTCGGGTCAGGACCAAAAGTCTTGTATGGTTATTAAAAGCCAGCAAAGCCGAGTTTAGATCGTGCCAGGTGCCCAGGTATGGGTGATTATCTCGTAACATTTGTTATAAAAAAAATAAAAAAATACATATCCCCTTATTAACATGACACAAGAATAACAATGTCGTTATAGGGTCGGATAAGACTTGTAAAGTTGGGTTTTACAAATTCTTATGAAAGTTTGTGGCACTATTTCCATCTAAACATAATCAACATGATGTGATTTTGTGTTCTTTAGCTACTCGTGTACCTGGGGATAATCAGGCGAGTTCTACCCCGTCCTAAATTCTCTCCCCAACTATGTGACTAATTTCAGCCACCACCTTCCTCTTTTTTCTGGTCATATCTTCCTTTATAACTGCCTCTCTACCTCTAATTAATTAATTGGGTTTCGATTTTTTGATTTGGGTTTGTTCGTTGGTTTCTTTTTTAGGATTCCAATCGACGCCTAATTTCAGATCCTTGATCCTATTTTAATTATTTTGGTATGCAATCGGTTTTTAAGAGAGATGTTTATACTTAGGAGGTGGTGTGCTAATCGTTATTATGTTTTATTTATCTGAAATCGTCACATACACCCAACCGCTACCCTAACCCTAATTTTTAGGGTTTCATTTTTTTATGATTTTAGATTATGGTTTCGCTGGGTTGGATGTTTTCATTGATCCATGTTTGTTGGATCGTTTGGTATGGTTGATTGACTCGTTTTGGATGTTTAAAACCTGATTAGGGATTTTATTTTTTCTCAGCCGCTGCTTTTGGTAATTGATTTTGATCGTCTCATGGGATTTTATTTGATCTTCACCATTTGTTTTCCTGGTGGTGTTGTTCTTATGGTTCTGAAACCCTATCCATGGTTTTAGCAAACCTAGGATTGGTCGATGTCCAAGGTTCGCTGCATCATTTATGGGTGGACGATTGCTACTCATTGATGCTTGATGTTTGAATGCTTTGACGGGTCGTTAACCATCTTAGGACCTGCTCGATTTGTTTGGATGTTGGTTATGCTCGTGTGTTTGGGTGCGTTACTTGCGCTGGGAAGCTTGTTGTATGTGGGATGTGATGAGGGAGAGATAATGGCTGGTCTACATGGTTCATATCTTATGTGCAGCTAATGATCCTGTGGTTCGCTAATGCATGGTTGCCATATTAGGGTTTTGGGTCGTTTCCTCATGGTTATTTTTTCGTAAGAATGACGAGGTGTTATTGGAAGTAGCGTGTATCTTTTCTACATACACGTTTGATGGTTATCTCATTAGGATATTGGTTCTCATTGAGGTGCTCATAACATTCTAGTACGTCCACGTTGAACTCATATTCTGAAGACGGAATGATTGTTAATGACTTATTTGTAGTCACTATTGGCTGCAAAGTGGTAGTGGTACAAGTTGGATAGCATGCGCATTATTTAATTTTTTTTGTCTGCTTGTTTTTTGTCCAACTTATATTAGTAGTCGTAAGTGTGGCATGTCACTCTTATGTAGGGTATTTGACTGTTGCACGCTGTGTGCATGATTGTTGTCTATGTAACGGGCTGTGATGTAAGATTTCACTTACATCCGTTGTACTTAAACGATTTTTTGGTGTAATACTATTTACCGGAGAAACCCTTTACCCAAAAAAAGATAATCAGACGAGTTATAATAATATTCAGGCGAGTTCACAGGTTATGGTATACGCGAGTTAACACTAAATTCTACCATGCGAGTTCATGCTGAGAGAAGTAGGCGAGTTAACACCCAATGCCAGACAACATTAAGCTGGTATAGGTGAGTTAACTCAGGTTATTCTCAGGAGACTTATCAAAACTGTGCTAGATGAGTTATCGTGTTTTTAGTCAAGTTATCTCATGGTTTATATGCGAGTTATAGTCTAGAAAAACAGGCGAGATAGGAAATGTATTCAGGTGAGTTAACTGACTTTCTAAGCTAGTTAAATGTCCATTTTTGCAGGCGAGTTAAACTCAAGAAGTATAGGCGATTTACCAATGAATCCCAGGCGAGTAACCTGTCCAAATCTTAGGCGAGTTATACCCTAAATGTCAGGCGAGTTACCCCATGTTTTGCCAGGCGAGTTACTCAGAACTCAGGCGAGTTAAGACAAGTATTCTGGCGAGTTAAAACTAGGTTTGAAGCGAGATAAATGTCAAATCAATCAAAGAAAATCCAAGTTTTGAAAACCTAATTTCCCAAAAATAAATTTCTAACTTAGGCGAGTTAGCCTCAAAATGTGAGCGTCATTAAGGAATTACAACTAGATACTATAGCCATGGCACGTAAGGACTAATAATGTCAATATTGTATAGAGAAGTGTCACGAGGGCTATAAATTCTCCATCCATACTTTCAATGAGGGGAGAGGCTTCATTCCAAAGTGTGTGTTTCTTTTTCTATTAATAAACACATATCATTCCTTCTTTCTATCTCTACTCCCCCCCTCTCTCTCTAAATGGCTATGTCTTTGTTTAAGGCTCCCCGACCTTCGGGTCGTATTTAGCTGGTGAAACTTACATTTAACAATGCATCCAACAACAAGTCAGAATACGAGTCCCTATTAGCAGGACTCATGTTTGCAAGGACAATGGAGGTGCTAAGACTCATGCTTGCAAGGACAATGGAGGCGTTAAGACTCCAGTCATATACTAACTAACTGCTCGTAACAAAGCAAGTATCTGGGAGTATGAAGCAAAAGACAACTCTATAATTGCTTATTTAAAAATCGTATAAACCTTACTCCTGTACTTCAATTCATTTAGCATCAGGCAAATAACAAGAGCATTAAACATAAAAGAGAATGTCCTGAGTAAACTTACAAGTCTAACATTTAACCACCTGAACAAAGAAGCATGGATGGAAGAACTATCACACATTGGCATGTAAAAACAATGTATCAATAACATGCATATTCAATTCATTTATTACTAGGACTAGGCCCATCATCCTTTTCGAAAAGATCTTCAATAGTCATAATGTTAATCTTAATGATGACATATTAAAAACAGACACTCAGCAAATAAAAGCACACAACAATAACCAACCAACAACAAAAATAACAAAAAACAATAGGAGACCAAGTCACAAAGTGGAACCACAAATCACACAGCAGAACAAGTAGAATGACAAATCTTTGCTTCTTTATAAGTAAGTCAAGTATGTACAAGTCAAGGGCATATAACCAGGTAACCAAAAGCAATGCTACAACGATGTCACCTCACACAAAACATCAAATCCTACATTACAAGTAATTTCCACCAATCTATCTATAAAACTAACCTCAACCTATCCTCCAATAATCTATCAAAAAATAAAAACAGAAAAATAAAAGTGCGAGAGGTGTTACAGAGTACGCAAAGCACTCTAAATAACCAAAGCATGAAGATCGACACCTTAAAGATGCACAACAAAAACTAATACCTGAAAAAACAAGTTAGATCTTCAAATAATATACGATTAATCAACAAATAATAACAAATAAATGACACATAAGAATTAAAGAACCAAAAACCCACAAATTAAGGTTGAAACAAAAACCAAAATTTTGTAAAATAACACAAAAGAAATCCACATATTAGACAAAAGCTCCAAAAAGAACCCCTAGTTTGTAAAAACTAAAATTGACAACTGTAAAAACATATTTGACATGATCCAAACAAAATCCAATTATATCTAAAGACCAAAGACTCAAGAAATCAAGAGACCCCCAATTTTAAAAGAAACCCTATTTCTTAAAAAACTCCATATGAACCCAATAGCCGTGATACCATATACGATTTTATGACACAAAGCTAAAAACAACAACACAACACCTAATAGATTAATCTAATTCAACGAACTTCTCACTTTATCTAAAATTACATATCAGCTTTTCTTCTAATGTCAAGAGATGTTTTCAAAATTCAAATTAAACAAAATAAAAGACTGAATCTAAATAGAAAATATTAATCACAAAGATTACAAACAATCCCTATTATAAGAACAATAAGACAGAAACAATACCAGATCTAGGAATTCATAATAGGGTGTGCATTATATATCTAAAAAAATTCCAAATATTTTTGACTCGAGTCGGGTTTACGGGTCGAATTTTCCCGGTTTTTTTCGAATCTTCATAGATAAAGTTAAAATTTGAACATAACTAAACTGAAAAATATTATTACTGAAGCCCAAAGTAAAAAACTATCAAAAGTATATATGTGAGTTTGTAGTGGGCTTTGGGTCATGATGGGCTACAAACTCAAAATCAAAACTTTACATATCAAATAGGCCAGTAAAATACAAAAGTTTTACAAACTATATTTAACCTACTTCTTAATCTCTTCTTCTTGCAGTCGATATTTATGTAAGCTAATAATATAGATTGGTTTACTTGTTTGAGATCTAGTTTTTTGTAGTGCTGTAAGGTTTATGATATGAAATTTGTTAGCGATTACTATATCTAATATAAGAGTTATTGTGTGTTAGTTTGCCTTTGTTTATGCTTACGAAATTATAACCGGACGAAAATGTATGGTTTGCTCATTTTGATAAATTATGATATGAAATTGCTCTATCCAATATATAATAGTTATTTGTTGCTGGTTTGGTTAATAAAGCTTTTTATGCTTATCTTTTTAGTTTATGAATAGGTTATGTATTTGATTTTGCTGGGAATAGCAGAAAAGATTTCAAAATAGATTATATATTTGTTTTTTGTTCTACGAGTAGACATCTAATCTAATAATAGTTCTTAGGCACGTGTTTAAAAAAAACTTTCTATTTCTGCTTTTCTTTTTAGTTGCTCAAATGGATAACTTTCGCGAAGAGTTCATTTCCAAAACGTTTAAGCAGAAATGCAATTTCTACGGTAGAAAAAGCGATGTTCTTAAATCAGTAAGAATTTTGCATCTTATTTTTTTAATCGCATTATTTTCTCTTCTCATTATTTTTCCATATTTTGCACAGAAAAAGAGTGTCTCTGATAAACAGCTAGCAAAGATACAAAAGAGAGAAAATAAAGTAAAAAAGTGTCTCTGTTGGCTTGTTTTACTTTATTTTCTCTCTTTTATATCTTTGCTAGTTGTTTATCGGAGACACTCTTTTTCTGTGCAAAATATGGAAAACTAATGAGAAGAAAAGATAATGCGAGTTAAAAAAATAAGATGCAAAATTCTTACTGATTTAAGAGCATCGCTTTTTCTACCGTAGAAATTGCGCTTAAACGTTTTGGAAATGAACTCTTCGCGAAAGTTATCCATTTGAGCAACTAAAAAGAAAAGCAGAAATAATAAGTTTTTTTAAACGCGTGCCTAAGAACTATTATCAGATTAGATGTCTACTCGTAGAACAGAAAACAAATATATAATCTATTTTGAAATCTTTTTTGCTATTCCCAGCAAAATCAAATACATAACCTATTCACAAACTAAAAAGATAAGCATAAAAAGCTTTATTAACCAAACCAGCAGACATATATATAACTGTTATATATTAGATAGAGCAATTTCTAAGCAATTTCATATCATAATTTATCAAAATGAGTAAACCATACATTTTCGTCCGGTTATAATTTTGTAAACAACAATATCATATGAGATTTGCAATTCAGTTAATCCAATCATGTAAGCATAAACAAAAGCAAACCATCAGACATATAACTCTTATATTAGATAGAGCAATCGCTAACAAATTTCAAATCATAAACCTTAGAGCATTACAAAAAACTAGATCTCAAACAAGTAAACCGATCTATATTATTAGCTTACGTAAGAATCAAAACTTTACAGATGAGTTCTATCTTCTTTTTTTTGAACAATGGTAAGTTAGATTAGAGTATGCACCCATATATTTACAACATTTTTAAGGGTATGCACTCTGATAAGTGTTAAATTGTATATACTAAATACCCAGGATTTTGCCAATAAAAGCCAAAAATATGCCAAAAGATGGAAATATGTGTGCTTTTGTGTCTTAATGTGCAGGAAAGGATATCAAAGTCAAAAAGAGCAAAAACAAGTCAAAACCGACAAGAAATAGAGAGACAAGTGATCATGAGGAAATATATCAAAGCCGGATCAGCCCGACAACAAGCCAAAGAAAGTCAATGAAGACCCAATTGAAGTCAAAGGACCAATATTGACAAGTTTCAAGATTACAAGGGCTTATTTGGAAGTTTCTAAGTTCAAGGGACTAATCTTGCAAAAGATAAAAGTTGCTTTTAAAGAGGAAAATAAAAGTTATCAACTACAAGGGCTAGATTTGTCAAATCCGAAAGTTTATTTTACACAAAGGAAATAGAAAGCACAAGGGAGAGTTGTCAACTCCCAAAACTTATCTTAACACTACAATTTGGAATGAAATTAACAGGGCTGGTTGTGCAATTAGACCAAACTTTTAAACACTAAACGCGGGTTTAATTTCCCCCAACCACCCCCAACAGCTTTTCCCGCCAAATCCCCAACAAACCCAATTTGCCCTAAATCCTTCTCCCGTTCTCCCACTTTCAAATAATACCTGTTTAACTATTCTCACGTATGTTACTATGAGCGCTGGCAACCTCACAATTGTCTTTTCCGTGGTTTAAAAGACGAACACATTCACCTTTCAACGATCCAACGGTTTTAAGATTTACAAAAACCATAGAGATCCAAAGGCTTAAAGACTTGGTGTTTCTCATTCTCTCTTCACTCTAACTATAATGGAGTTCATTAATTCGTTTTGGAAGTTTTGTTAGAAAGTTTGATAGTTAAATTTTCAGTTATTCTTTGTAATTTTTCCTTTTTTAGCTTACAGTGTACTATTCATTTTTGCAACTTAATCCTTTAAACTTTCAAATTTTCAGTTGTTCTTCCTGTTTTAGAAACTTGTAATCTTTCTTTTAAAGCAATTAAAATAGTGTTAGAATTTCAGTTGAATTTGTTTCAAGTTTTAATGTTTTAAGCTTGTTTTTAGACCAATAAGTTTGTTTATAAGTATATTTAGCTTTTTTGGTTTCTCTTGTTCTAATATCACTAAAAGCTTTTTAATACTGATTTTGTCTATTAGTGTTCAAAATTGTTCAATTGAGTTCAATTTTGGAAGCTTATGGAATGATAAGCTACATTTAGCTTATTGAGCTTATAGCTTAATGGTCTAGAGGCAAGGTGCCACATTAGGATCTTGTTTAGAGGTCACTCACTCAGAAAGAGTGACCTAGAATTCAGAGACTCTATAAAATTCAGGTTTCATTGTTTAAATTTCATCTCAGCTTAATTTTAGCTTAAATCATTTGCTAATTGCTATTCATTCTTGTTCATTCCTCTTCAAACATGTTTGTTTAGGCTTATTTTCTAGCTGTCTTAAGTTTTCAGTAGTTAAAACTTGTTTAATCTCAATTTTGCCTTTAATTTTGTCATTTAGTGATAAGTAGCTAGCTGATAAACTAGCTTAATTCTGTTAATAAGCTTTAGTTTTTAGAGTTAAAATAGCTTAATTAGGTTAGATTTAGATTGAGTAGATATAAGGTTTTAGCAGTTTTAGCTTTAAAATAGATTTTAAGTAGAATATAGTTTGGACAGTTTGAATAAACTAGTGTTTGGATTAAGGAGTAATTGACTCTTAAAGTCAACTTTAGTGTGTAAATGTGCATAGTTCAGCTGTGTTAAGTGATATTATAAAGCTTTAAACAGATTTTGCAAGTTAGTTTGTAGATTTTCAAGTTTTAGAGATTAAAAGCTTGTTTTAGCACCAGGGCACTTAAAGGTGTTAAGTAGTTTTAGATTTAAGAGATTCACACCATTTTATTGTTCACTCTTAGTTAATGCAGGTTTAGAAACATATAACTAGTTAGTTTAAGAGTTTTTAACTAGAAAATTAGCTTGCATTTAGGCTGTTGTCAAGTATATCAGACTAGGCAGTATTAACTTAGTTAATATCAGTAGGTACTGTTGTTGCTTATCATTTTTAAAGCTACTCTTTAGCTCTTGTAATAAGTAGTTAGAATTTAGTATTAAGCATCTAAGTAGTACTCTATTAGCTCTTTAAAATTCATCTTTTAAGTTTCATTTATAAGCTTTTAGACTAGCTTAATTGTTCTTGTAAAAGTAGTATAACTAGCAGCTTAGAGTACTAGCTTATTTCTTTTTGATTTCTAAGTTCTAGTTGTTTTTACCAAAAACCTTTTATCTAGGTTTATTCAAAGTTCATAGGTTAGCTTATTTCCAAAAATTCAGTTTCTAGGAATTAGTAATAAGCTAATTAGCTTATTAGGATTTACTTAATTTCAGTAATAAGCTTGAACCTTTACTTTTTAAGATCAAATTTCTTGATTATCTTGTATACTTGTAGCTTATTTCTTTTTAAACATTCCTAGCACACATCACAAGCTTCATTTAGTTTCTTTTGGTTTCAATTTTCATTAAGTAATAAGCTAGATATCAGCAAAAGTTTAGAAAAGTTGGATTTTCAAAGTAAAACCTTAGTTTCTGTGATACAGAATTAGAAGCTAATTTTCTAGCTTATCTAGTTAAAAAAAGTTTAATGTGCTTTTGTTAAAGTTGTAGTGTATAAGCTCAGGTTTAACTTTGAAGTTTTAAGTTTTTGTTGATTTTCATTTTTTAGATAAGCCAAAAATAAGCCAAATCGTAGGGTCTAATTGGTACTTTTTCAATAGTTAAGGGTTGTCTGTTTTAACTGTAGTGTAAATTCCTTTTAGTTACCCCGCCTACCCTTTACTTTCATACTTTGCATTTTCTACCCTGTTCTTTTAGAATAATAAATTAGTTTTAATATTTTCAAAATTAGTTTTAATAAAATTAGGGTTTATACTTTAATTAGCAAAATTAGGGTTCAATTGATTAGTATAAATTGGGCATTTTTATTCCATTAAATTTCTGCATCTTTTTAGTAGATAAAAATCATTTTTCTTTATTTTTCCAGTTAAATTTGTATTTTCTAGGAATTAAAATAGGTTTTAAGTAATTTCTTTTTCTTAAAAAATTCATAGAAAATAGAAAAATAGTTGGAAAAATCTAATTCTTTTTGTAATAATTTTCTTTTTCATTCTAGTATTTTTGAAAAATAAAAATAAAATTTTAGTGTTAATTTTTTAGAAAAAGTTTATTTTTAGTTAATTCATTTTTCTTTAAAAAATCATATAAAATTCAAAAATAGTTAAAAAATTCTAATTCTTTTTCCTAAAATTTTCTTTTTAAATTTGTGATTTTTAGGTATTAAATTTGTTAAAAGAAGTGCCTTAGATTTTAAATTTCAGTTTTAGCTCACGTTTTTAATTTTCGTGTATTAAAATTTCGTGCTAGTTAATTGTTTTTAGTTTCTTTTATAGTTTCTAAAGTTTAATTGTGCTATTATATTCGTAGTTTAATTCAAAATTCGAAAATCCTTTATTCATTCTTAACTCGAATCCGAATTATTACCGAATCTCAATTCACGACTTCGTTGGGATACGACCCGAGAAGAAATACTTCCCGGTTAAAAATATACGTATTGTGTTTTCTTAAGTGAGATTTTACCCTTTTATTTCTCTTGTTTGAGAAGTAATTGGTAAGAATTGTCACGGGATTTATACTATACATATATAAATTTGACTAGTGCTTACATACGCAATACCAGTAACACTGTCAGCAACTAGTTTCTTGATGGCAGCTTGAGTCATGGCTGGTGCTTCAGATGTTGACGTCCTTTTAGGAGGCATTCTATCAACATAAGACAACACGTAATAAGAATGATATCACAAGTCTTAAAATGCTTAAAATGCAATGCTTATTTTTGAACTTTAAGCATTTTTAACAATAGTGATATTAAAATCATAAATACTTATTTGATATGGATTCTAACAAGCATCTAATTTATTAGAAGTCACGGTATGATTCATAATGATGACGACGGAGATAATGATGCATATTATTAAAATTTCTCGTGTATCGTTATCTCCAGGGTTGGATATAGGATGAATAATATAAATCAGTAATATGAAACAACAAGGTATAACGGGATCACCATTGTATTATATCATGAACAACTTGCCTTTGTATTGTACATAGTCAAAATTTGACAAGTGTTGTTATTTATACCACACATCCCGTGTTTAGGTTCTATCAAAAGCTATAACTAGTATCTAATATAGTAGTCCGATGGTCCTTCTTGGCTGTTCTTGTGTTCATAGATTGCATCCAAAAGACTTTCCTTGTATGCTTGGTGACTAACTTGGATATCTTCGATGATTTGTTCTAGATTAGCAATCCTGAAGCGAGCTAGATCAATCTTGTTGTTATTTCCCATTTGCTTTCTTTGAAGTTTAGCAATTTGAGTATGGTTTAAACAGTTTTAGCTTTAAAATAGATTTTAAGTGAAAAATAGTTTGGACAGTATTAGTTAATTAGTGTTTGGTAAAAGGTGGTTTTGACCTTTAAAGTCAACAAGACCTTGTCAAAACATTTTACTTAGTTGAGTTTCACAAAGTTATCCAATTTAAAGGAGGATTTGGGAGTTAGTTTGTAGAATTTCAAAGAATTATAGCTTAAAAAACTTGTAATAGCACCAGGGCAGTTTAAGAGTTTAAGTGTTTTTAGAGTTTAGTGATTTTTAGCATTCTAGGGTTCAATACTGGTTAATGTAGGATTATATACATTTAGATAGTGAGTTCATGAGTTCTAAATCTAGAGGCTTAGCCTGCATTTGAGTTTGGTGTCAATTACATCAGACTAGGCAGTATTAACTTAGTTAATACTGCTGAGTCTCATCATTTTTTAAGTTGTCTTCTAGCATTTGAAAGTAGGAGTTAGAAATTAGTTTTAAGCATCTTAGTAGTATTCCATTAGCTTAATATAAATCATCTCTTAATTTTCATTTTTAAGCTCTTAGACTAGCTTAAATGTTCCTGTAAAAGTGGTATAGCAGCAACTTAGAATTCTTGCTTATTTCTTTTAGATTCTTCTTTTCTAGTTGTTCATTCCAAAAGCCTTTTATCTAGATTCATTCTATAATCATAGGATAGCTTATTTCCAAAATTTCAGTTTCTAGGAATTAGTAATAAGCTAATTAGCTTATTAGGATTTACTTAATTTCAGTCAATAAGCTGAACTTTAGCTTTTTAAGATCAAATTTCTTATTAATCTTGTTAACTTTTGGCTTATCTCTTTTTAGAAATACCTAGTATACATCACAAGCTTCATTTAGCTTCTTTTGGTTTTAATTTTCATTAAGTAATAAGCTAGGAATAAGCCAAAGTTTAAAAAGTTAGATTTTCAAAGGGAAAACCTTAGTTGCTGTAATACAGAGTAAAAAACTAATTTTCTAGCTTATTCAGTTGATAAAATGTCCAAGAGCTTTTATTAAAGTTGTAGTGTATAAGCTCAGGTCCAACTTTGTAGTTTTAAGTTTTTGCTTATTCTCACTTTTTAAATAAGCCAAAAATAAGCTAAATCGTAGGGTCTGTTTTGTACTTTTTCGATAGTTAAAGGTTGTCTGTTTTCATTGTAGTGTAAATTTCAATTACTTTTCCCGCCTATCCTTCACTTTCATTCTTTTCATTTTCTACCCTAGTCTTTTAGAATAATAAAATAGTTTTAATATTTTCAAAATTAGTTTTAATAAAATTAGGGTTTATACTTTAATTAGTAAAATTAGGGTTCAATTGCTATATAAAAATTGGGCATTTTCATATTACTGGTTTTCTGCACCTTTTTAGTAGATAAAAATCATTTTTCTTTATTTTTCCAGTGTAATTTGTATTTTCTAGAAATTAAAATAGATTTTAGGTAATTTCTTTTTCTAAAAAAAAATTCATAGAAATTAGAAATATAGTTGGAAATTCTAATTCTTTTTGTAATAATTTTCTTTTTCATTCTAGTATTTTTGAAAAATAAAAATAGAATTTTAGTGTTAATTTTTAGAAAAAGTGTATTTTTAGTAATTCATTTTTCTTTAAAAAGTCATATAAAATTCAAAAATAGTAAAAAAATTCTAATTCTTTTTCCTAAAATTTTCTTTTTAAATTTGTGATTTTTAGGTATAAAATTTGTTAAAAGTAGTGCCTTAGATTTTAAATTTCAGTTTTAGCTCACGTTTTTAATTTTCGTGTATTAAAATTTCGTGCTAGTTAATTGTTTTTAGTTTCTTTAATTGTTTCTATAGTTTAATTGTGCTATTATATTCGTAGTGTAATTCAAAATTAAAAAATCATTTATTCATTCTTGACTTGAATCCGAATTATTCTCGAATTTCAATTCACGACTTCGTTGGGATACGACCCGAGAAGAAATACTTCCCGGTTAAAAATATACGTATTGTGTTTTCTTAAGTGAGATTTTATCCTTTTATTTCTCTTGTTTGAGAAGTAATTTGGAAAGAATTGTCACGGGATTAATACTATATATATATATATAAATTTGACTAGTGCTTACATACGCATATCAGGTGTGCATATCACCTCCCATTATAAAAATGTCCAAGACTTATATAACATTTAATATGAAGTCCTTTATCTTATACAAGGTTGATGTATGTCACAATATCATCTTCTATCACGTAATTTATTATATATATATACTATGAGTGAGTTAAAACTACGTTGTTTTGACGTAGTTGCTACAGTGATCGGTCCATTGGGCTCTCACTTTGGGCCGGCCCATTTGACATTTTTTTTTTTACTTGGCAACTTTAAAAAAAAATTGCTCGGCACAAAATGAATGAGTTAAAACTACGTCGTTTTGACGTAGTTGCTACAGTGACCGGCCCATTGGGCTCCCACTTTGGGCCGGCCCATTTGACATTTTTTTTTTCTTTTTCTTTAACTTGGCAGCTTTAAAAAAAATTGTTCGGCACAAAATAGGAAACAAAATTACAAAAGTACTTATTTATTCAGATAAATAAACAAATTATTAAACATGAGACCGAAAAAATAAACCCGGCCCGCACAAATTAATATAAAAAAAATTGCTCGGCACAAAATAAGAAAAAACAAAAGTACTGATTTATTCAGATCAAAAAATACCCACGACATGACGCCTAACACATAAACCCATATAAAAAACAAACTATTAAACATGAGACCGGAAAAATAAACCCGCACAAAATTAAAAAAAACAACTTAACGCCTCGCATCAATTAATGTCACGCATCAACACGCGAACAATCATGCTTAACACATATTTACTCAAATCTCATAAAATTATATTAAAAAAAACCCAAATAGCCAAATAAATAAATCTTTAAACATGAGGCCCAACAAATAAGCCCATATAAGAAAAAAAAACAAAGTATTAAACATGAGACCGAAAAAATAAACCAGTAAAAAAAATTAACGCCCCGCAGCATCGCGCGGGTAATCACACTTGTTTCTCCTATAACATGTAATATCTATTCCGGAGGTACTTTTGTTGCTTCAAAATTAAACAGGTGTTATATATTCCATATATGTATAACTTATTTGCAAATTTTGACTTACATAAGGATATGACTACTTGAGCTAATTACACGAGTAGAGAGGGAACCGAAACCTGGGCGGATTTTTAAAGTCACAATAAATTCATAAATTTATGTGGCGTACTGTTAAATTTTGTAAAAGACCTCGTTGTTTATTAAATTGACACGTACCAAAAAGATTTATGTTTGAAATTTTATTTAGCTTTTTCTTAATGCATTTTGTTTATTTATGTTCTAGTTCCTTCTTGCAAAGGCGTAAACAAAGTGCGTTTTTTATTGGGTTTTCGATTTGACATTGTAAGCCGATTAATTAAATATTAATTTTTCCCCCTTGAATTCTAACCTTAAACTACAACTTTGAAAAGCTTTTATTCTCACCGCTGAATCATCCTTTAGTTAAACAAAAATTTTGTTATAAACACTAGCAATATATGTTTACACTAGTTTATTTAAGGGAGCATGGACGACCAACTATTCCTCAAAGGGTAAATGGCATAAAAAGGTACTCAACTTAAGGGTCATTTACAATTAAGGTATCGTACATTTTTTTTTGAATAAAAAGGCACCCAATTTTTTATTTTTGTCAATTTAGGTATTTTCGTTAAATATTTAACGAGCATCCGTTAAGTTTTACATTTAAGTCAACCGGCCGCTACCACCACCACCAATCATCGTTGCCACCCACCAACATCACTACCAAGCACCGCTTCCCCACCTCAATCACTGCCGAGCACCGCCTCTACCACCAACCCATCCACCACCGTTATCTTTTTACAGTTTATAACTTTTTACAGTTCTTTCATATATATCTTTTCACGACTTACAAATTTAGTGACTGGGTGAAAATAAAATTTCATGAAATGGGCAACGACTTGTGAATAGTATTTAATATATTATGTATGGTTCGCATGATGATTGTGTATTCTACAAACTGATAAAGGAGTGAAAAGTGTAACCCATATGTTCCTAATCTTTTTCGACAATAATATGCAGTGTATCAACTCGTGATAAAGACTAGCAACATAGCATTGAATCATGTGTCGGCATGGAAATCATATTATAGGTCTTAAGAGACTTGACTCGAAAGATATTTATGGAAATCATATTATAGTTAATTTGGATTTGCTTATGGACTTAACTATAACTGTTGTAAAAGACTCATGGGTTGAGGTTGTAAGATTACTAAATGGGTCGGAATGGTGGATGGCCGGGAAATTTGAAATAGAAATACGAGTTGGAATTTAACCTGCGCGTTGCGGCGGGGACAATCGGTGGATATGCGTTATATATGTGATAAATGAAGTTTATTATATAAAAAAAATTCGAAGATATTTCCGCGGGTATTTTTTTATCTGAATGAATCGGTAGATATGTGTTATATATTTAATAAATAAAGTTTAGTATATAAAAAGTCGTAAATATGTAAAAGTTAAGGGTCCGTTTCGTAATTATTTTTTTTACGGTGGGCCAGATTTTTGGAATTTTTTTTGGGCCAGATTTTAGGCTAGCACGGGGGTACTGTAGCATCGTACTGTAGCATAGCGGATATTTTTTAGTTTGGGCCAGATTTGGGCTAACTTTTTGGCCCAGTACTGTAGCAAGTCAAATGTTGGTCAAGCATTTGTGAAATGTATTATAGAGTAATTATGGCTTACGGATCACACACAGAAATATAGTATTATCTATGATCCACGATATAAGGGAATTACGGTTGAACGGAGTATCATTTATGATCCATAAATATTCCAACTTAAAAAAACCAAAAAATAATAGTAACGTGAACCACATCATGTTACTTACACTTGTTACTCAGGTGGTGGTGGTTGAGGTATTGGTGTGTGGGTGGGGTTGGTGTTGGCGTCGATGGTCAGTGGTGACGTTGCGTTGGTGGTTTGTGGCGGTGGTGGTGAGTGCAGCTGGTGGTGGGCAGGCTTGGTGGTGGTGACGGTGATTGATGGTGGTGGGCAGGCTTGGTGGTGGCGACGATAATTGATGTTGATGGTAGCGGCGATGGACTTGAAATGTAAAACTTAAAAGATCGTTAAATATTTAACGAAAATACTCAAAATATGATATCTCGATTGAAAATGACCCTTAAGTTGGATGTATTTTTGTGTCATTTGCCCTTCCTCAAATCCATGAATCTCTATTGTCGTCAATGTAATGCATCTATAGCTAAACGACTAAACATACATATAGTTCTTAAAAAAAGTTATGTCCGTCAAGTCGGTCAAAGATGCGAAAAGTCTTTTAAAATAAAAAAATACCAAAATATTTTAATCATTTTATTATCAAATTAACATTATCTTATGTCGTTTACTTATATAGTAGAGTAGTTTTTTAACCCAATTATAATATCGATTAAACATTTATTTTGAAAACCAAGTCTCTAATCGACATGGTCAAGTTACCAAGTTACTAGTTTAATCGGTTTGACTACCGGGTCAACCCGATATTTCACAACAAAAAAATAAAAAATATTTGCAATGATTAAAAATATATATAAATCATTGTTGCAAAAAAAGGTCTACAAGGCCGATTAATCGTCGCCTAGGCGCTACAAAACCACCGACCTTGCCGATTTATGTAACTGGGTCAAAAAAATAGGTCAACCGTAGTCAACGATGGTCAAACTTGTCGGAAACCTTCTAATCTTGCTGGAAGTACCTAAAACTTACCGTAAACTTGTTTGATCACTTATAGTAACTGTTTAAATCTATTACAAGTTGTTTTATAGAAAAAAAACATTGCCAATAATACCTAAAACTCGCCGGAAATACACAAAACTTGCCGAAAATATCTAAATTTTGCCAGAAATGTCAATCCGATTAATCCCGCCTAGACCGATTACAAGGTATAAGGTGGTCGACCGCCCGGCTAACGATTCACGATTTTTGCAACCTTGATATAAATCATGAAATACTCCATATATTGAGCATAAAAACTATTTATTAACAAATATAACATGTAAAAATAATATTACGTCGTAAATATATACAATTAACATGCTTTATTTGTAAAAAACACGAAAAAACCAAAACCCGACCGGGTCTCGAGAACCGGGTTGACCCGGGTCACTCCAAACCCGGCGGGTCTAATCAAAAATATGAAACCCGGTTTGATTTGACCCGTTTTTTTCAACCAAAACCGATTCAACCGGTTGAACCGACCCGGATTTCAAAACATTCATTAATATATATCAAGTGGAGTCCATGCATCGATGAAGTCAAAAGTAAACACGACGACTAATTAACTCGAAAAACTTTAAACGAAAACTGATTAAGCCATTAATCTGCTAGACCAAAAACCACAACTCAGTTACACATCAACTCGTGTATAGCAGCCACGTGAACGTAAAACATGTTCGTCAGCTATCCTAAACAGCCTCTCAGGCTAACACGTGTCACCCACATGTTGCTGCTTATGACACTCATTTATTCTAGTACTATGTTGTTGCTTTGTACATGTTCTTCATTACAAGAACCTCATCCAGTTTCATCTGCTTGTCACAAAAAATGGTAATCTGATCTCTTTTTATATATTTGTATTTATTTATATCTATATTTATTCTTAAACGTAGGTGTACTTAGAATAAGGATTAAGCACCAACTTGAATTAGATCTTTTAGATGCATTTTAATATGTTGTCTAGCTCAAAATTACATGCATATACCCAGTGGCGGAACCAAGAAAATAAGTTGCGGGGTCAAAAAAAATTTGACAACAACAACAAAATGCGGAAAAAAAACTAGTATCGAAATGATAAATAGAGTATCCTTACTTGATGAAGGATTTGTAAGGTCTTAAAGTGTTGAATGTTGGTTTTAGCGTGGGTGGGGGCAATTTGACTTTTGGGTGGAGGGCACCTTCGAAAAAAAGCATAAAACCGAAGAAAAATTACACTAAAATATCATCTTCTCGGGCTAGCCATCCGCCCCTCTATATACCTTTTGCATTTCATCAAGTTAGGTTATCTCATGTATTTTTTGTCTTCAAAATCATGTTTTGACTTCAAAATCATTTTCAAAACTTTTTAAGATGCATCTAAATGAATAAAGATGCATGTAATTTAAGTCGATGTATTTTAAATGTGTGGTTATAGTTATTTCTCATATGCTATTTTATGTTTTATTCTCACCGGATAAGTTATGTGAATATGCTAAGTAAATGTAATGTTGTGCATGGGAATGGTTATTTTAAATTCTTGTGAATTGGTATGTAAATGTAGTGTTACATTACATTAATACGGAATACTTATTAACAATAGTTGTGAATGTGCTAGATAATACTCCGTATGTCCTTAGTCGCTAATATTTGGACAATACTTGTGAATGTGCTAGATAATATGTTCTCAGTACTCGATAATATGTTCTCAGTTATCGCTAATATTTTATAACGAATATTGTGCTTTGATAGTTCGTTTTTGGTTAGGATTGCTGTTGTTGCTGTGGAACTTGTTCTGAATGTATGTTATAGTCATGTACAACGTTTTGTATTGGGTTTCATGACTTTCATCATATACCTCTTATATATGTAGTCTTACCTGCTTACTTGTTTCTATTTACGGGTACCCATATATTCCGACCATCGACTTGTTACTATATGTCACTAAATTGACCATTCCCGCTAAAATTACCTCATTGGCCATGTCCTTTGAGTCGCTAAACAATATGCATATTTTCTGCTTAAACTCTAATATTTGCAAAGCAGGTGAGTACATATAATAAAATCGGAAAAATGTTCTTGCCGAACATTCCACGTCTTTCTAGGACCATTAGGTCCAGGTAATAAACAGATCCAATAGGTTGTGTAAATGCTGAGTGCCCATCTTTTTATATCATGATCCATAAGTTTCATACTTTTCAACTAAATGTGCTAATTTTTTCGGCCAGGACAGTGCGAGTCCTGATTTTTCTAACCATGACAAACACTCCAAAAAGACTGATAACGCTTCGGGCCTTAAACGTGGTTTTAGTATGTTGGATGCAGAGTTCTTCAATGACACTAAGGTAATTATGTCAACATGTCCTGATGTCCCAACTACCTAAGTGCTTGTCTACTTACTTTTAAGGCAGATAAACGGGTATTGCTAGTTAGCTGCTTATTTTAGATTAGTACATAAGCACTAAAAAAATTAGCACCCTGCCCAAAATTTTAACACATAATGCTTTTATAATAAGTCATCCGAAACACCCCCTTAAAGTGACCTTTAACTTTGTGCAGAAAAGGTTTTTCATCTTAACCATTTTACCCGTGGAAAGATAGACAAGGTTAAAACTTTTCAAGGGAAAAAAAGTTTAGGATGAAGGTCACATTTTGAATGTTTGCTGTATGTAATATATTTCTTAATGCCTTTGCGCCTTTTTAAGGCGCGTATACTATTTTGTTTGAATTTAGATGCTCGAGATTAAGAAGGGTGCCAAAGAGCTCAATATTCCTATATTTGAATATAATAGGAAAATAGTCGCAAGAACCGACGGGGGTTTGCATTACCATCCTTCGTTAGTTTTCAGTTCCGAGTGGAAACAGGAAGAAACACATGATGATGCTAAGAGATTTAACTACCCTTCGGTTTCTGGTGTTACTAGGCCTGAAAATGAAGATATTGCCTTCATGACTGTAAGTTAACTGTCACGAAAGTACATCCAACTGTCGCTAAATGTGAATGCACCAAGCTCGATCCTCATTCATGTTTTTTGTGGAAATTGTGGGATTGTAGATTCTTGAGCTCGGACAGCTTATAAGAACGAAACAGATTTCGTCAGAGGAGCTGACTGGGATTTTTCTGAAGAGACTAAAAAGGTAATTTTGCGTTAAAAGCGTTATTCCTTTTATTTTTTTGTAATTATGTAATGGTTTGCTTTGATGACCCCGCAGGTACAATCCAGTGTTGGAAGCGGTGATCACAGTCACCGAGGATCTTGCCTACAAGCAAGCAAAACATGCTGATCAACTACTTGCACAAGGGGTCGACTTAGGTATTCAAATAGTTAACATGACATAAAAGTGGGAAAGTGGTGGGTTCGGCATGTTGGGTAATGGGTCAAAATGAGTTCACCTTGTCTTATTACTATGTTTATCTAAAGATTTTTAGTACATAGATGTTGTAAATTTCATGCAATAAAAGTACAATTTGATTGACTTAACCTGTTTCGCACATTTCGTTGTAACTAAGTCTTTTGATTTGACCTATTTGATATGTTTGAGATAAACTATAGCCCGGGATGACGCATTAATAAGAGTGTATTGAAATGATAGGTCCACTTCATGGGATACCATATGGGTTGAAGGACATTTTTGCGGTCCCCGAATATAAAACCACTTGGGGTTCAACTACGTTCAAAGATCAAGTTCTTGACACCGAGGCTTGGGTTTACCAGAGGTATGAACACAAGACTGTATGACATCATCTGGTTAATGTTGTTGCACATGGTCCGAAACTCTAAATGGTGAAAACAGGTCAAAACAAGTACTGTATTCTATTTGTACGGGGCAAAACGCGCAAGGTTGACCTGTGATACTCTCTGTTAAAAACTTATTTACAAAGCTGTATTGTCGAAATAATAGATCTTTATCCTTAAAATATGCATTAAAAATACTTTGAGACACACTCAACTGCTTTGCCCGTATCAATTTAAAAATATACCCGTTAGATATAGAAAATAACCCGAAATGACCCATTCATAAGCTAACAGGTTGAGTTGTTAAAAATGACACTCATCTCTTTAACACAGGTTGAAGTCTGCAGGGGCAGTTCTCGTTGGGAAACTGGTTACAGGGTCACTAGCTTATGATGATATTTGGTTCGGTGGTCGAACCAGAAACCCATGGAACATTGAGGAGTACACTACAGGTTCATCTGCTGGTCCTGCTGCCTGCACTTCAGCTGGTATGGTTCCTTTCGCAATGGGGTCCGAAACCGCTGGTTCAATAACTTACCCTGCTGCTCGGTGTGGGGTGACTGCATTAAGACCAACTTTTGGTGCTGTTGGTCGAACTGGTGTGTTGAGCTTGTCCGAGAGCCTGGTAATAAAAATAAACCCTTTCTTGTATTGGTTCCGTTTATATTTTTATTCTTTTATAACTGAAATCTTATTTTAATACTTTCAAAAGGATAAAATTGGACCGTTGTGTAGAAGTGCTGTTGATTGTGCGATTGTTCTAGATGCCATTTGGGGTATAGATCCTGATGATTTTTCGTCAAGAAAGATTTTTCTTGATGACCCGTTTTCCGTAGACATCACAAAGCTTACTGTTGGATATCTCGAGGATGCTGAGATGGAGGTGAGTGTCATATGAATTGTCTTTATTCGTTACATTTTCATCTTCTTGTAATAGTTGAAGGTGGCAAAAAGGGTGGGTTGTATAACGGGATCATTTTTAATGACTTAGATGTATTAGAAGTTACGGTGGTCAAGATAAGACAGATGAGAAAGTTCGCTGGTATTTTTTTCCGGAATAGAAGACTTGATATCATATTTACCCTTCAGCCACTTTCAAGTTTAAACCCGTTTAAATTGCTTCAAAAAGATGGTTAAGCTTGCCACCTGACCACCTCTAATAACTATTTTGCATGACAAGACTAAAAAATTGCAAATGATTGATTGTCTGGTAATGTCAAATTGGCAGGTGGTTGATGTACTTGAATCGAAGGGTGTGAAAATGGTACCGTTCAAGCTAAACTATACTGTCAGATCTGCTCAAGGAATTTTAAATGTCACAATGGATGTCGATATGCTTGCTCACTTCGACAGTTGGCAACGATCCCGGAAAGACGACGAGTATGAGGCCCAAGATCAATGGCCCACAGAACTGCGCCGAGCACGCGTAATACCAGCTGTAGATTACGTACAGGTACGTTAAACATTTGGAGATGTAAAGGGTCGGTTGCTTTTACTTAATGTCGGCACAAGCCGCAAAACTGTGGTTTTAGTATGAGGTTGGGCTGGCCAGCAAGAACTCCTCTCTTCTCTTGAGTTCTACAAATAGTTAATTTTTAAGTAGGAACTACTAATGGTATCTTGGATATAACATTTACTTGCATGTTTATGTTTTGCTGTTACTTATTGTACATCGGAGCCATTTGAGTCGTTTTGTAGCCAAAAAAACCTGTAATTTTTTGTTTATAAAAGTTGTTGAATTTACTTAGAGAAGCATTAAGAGATATTTGAAAATGACCCATAATAATAAGTTAAATGTACAAAAAGGACAACAATGGCTAATACAAGATAGATGAACAAACCCGTTAATATGCATAATACATAAACATACGGAGGTTTTACACGTTTATTACACTGCCGGTTGATCCCTATCAAGTACAACACACAGCAGCAATGTTTCAGCCATAAATGGGTCGGAAGTTCGGTCTCTGTCATCTGTTATCTGGTTTGTGAGTTTTATGTTGTTCGTATTCAAGATTTATAGATTTTCAACTGTCAACAGTCGCAAAGAGCACGTGGAAAGCTGATTCAAGAAGTGAGGGAGAGTTTCACAGTCGATGCATTTGTGGGAAATGTAACGGATTGGGAGAAAGTTTGTGTTGGTAATCTAGTTGGAATGCCGGTAATGGTTGTTCCAGTTGGTTTTAAAAAAATTCAGGATCCACCTACTAATGAAACTCGAAGGAAAACTACTGTGACAACTGGCATGTATGCTCCTCCTGATCATGACCACATTGTAAGTTATCTTGTACCCGGTGGTTCTCTCATCATTTTTGTAGGAGTCACTATTTAGACCATGAAGCCCGAGTTTTTGTAGTTATATAACAAACCAATAAGTTGGTACCTGAAGTTTTTTTTCTTCTAAACTTGGTCCTAATTTTTATTTTTAATACGGTGATACATAAGGTTATGCAATTGAATACATTTTCACCGACTTTCAAGCCGTTTGACTAGTCTAACCTAGTTTCCCTTCTAGTTAAACCTTTAAGCTTGACCAGTTTGACGTGTTTAAACAGAAATGAGATATACCCATCCCTATGTTATAGGGGCGAATTTACCACCTTTTCCAAAGATGAAGGTCCAACAGGTCGATTTTTACTGTATTTTAGATGTCTCTTGCATACATCGTTTCTCGATTGCAATGAAATTTGTGTTAGTTCGGTATTGATATAGTGCAAGAATAAGTTTGACTATGTGGTGTATGTGTAGGCATTAGCATTGACGATGGCGTACCAGAGTGTGACAGATCATCATAAACAACGACCACCTATAGATGATCTTGTTACGGGTGATACAATCCCCAACCCGCCGAAGGCGATTCCTCCAAGAATACTTAGAAGTTTAACCCGCGTGGATCACCCCTAGAAAAACTGAAGCAGGTCGACAATTAATGCATCGTACATCTTGAATGTGGCCGGGAAGCTATGTGTGAGTCCAATTTTTGTGCTCTTGCTAGACTACGGTCGAGCTTTGTTGCTTCCTGCTAGGTTTTTGTGTTGTACGTGTATGGATCAATGTTGCAATATAGCATACTGTCCATGACAAACTATTGTTTTTTGAAGGTTGTGTGCCCAACATGTACCACGTATGTATGAATATGTATTTGTTGACGTCCGCTTCTCTTATTTGTTCTCCAGATACAGATTAGTATATCCTTGTTCCAATATGTTCGAAGAGATGTAAAGTGTTTGGTCTCTTGAGAAGAATTTCTTTTATATCTGTTTAACATTTTTAAGTAAACAAATCAAAAACAGGCGTCCGACTGTTTATGTCAAAATCTGCAAGACGTGGCTCCTAGGAAACGAAATGGCCTTTTTCTGGAATACAAGAAGTTACCTGGAGATGCATTGTTTGGCACCAAGCTGACATCTAAGTGGTTGGGTTCTTTGCGGATCGATCAAAGGATAAGTGCCCTACAAAATTCTTTTGGTACTTGCGTAAGGAAAACAGATGCGTAACATCCCATAGGAAACAAGAAGTACCTGATAAAACAAATCAGAGATCTAAAAGAAGTAAACAAAGTTTAATGTTCATGTTGAAAATTGGGCATACTCATCTCTCATTTTCGGTGTTCGGTTAGTGAATACATTTTTGCTATACAACATGAGTACTTCTTTCTGGTAACCAATCTGAGATTTCGATTCAGGCCAGAGGATCCAATCCAGCCCCAAACAGCGAAACAAAAAAATTGGCCAAACAGCAAGTTCTTTGCTAAATATGTGACTGACAAAATGTGACAACTGGTGAACTAGACAACCCTTGAGATCAATTTCAATGCAAATTGGCCAAACATTTTCGCGATTTAAAGTATTGATCGTTCAGCTTCTACAAAAGAAAGTAGCCTGGTTGCAATTAGTACTTTAACCAAAAAGAAAAGTAAACAGTTAAGCTAACCCAACCACCTGTTGAAAATAGCTCATGCAACAAGTAAAGAAGACATTACAAGTAGTTATCATGGGCAAATAAGAGCACAGATATGAAAATTAATACAAACCCGGATTCTAGATAAAAATCTCTCATTTACAACGTCATACAGGGTTTTCGTTTCATTCTAAACGACAAAAAGTTTAATGTGTTTCAACCCAAAAAAAAAAACATGTAATTAGATGCAGATAACAACTAAACACTAGATTCTATCACATGTGAATCTAAATTTAAAACAATCCCACACCTCCGTTTGTGATTGATCAGTATCAGTTGTCACGTCTTGTTGTCCTTCTACGAGGGGCAGCCTCATCCTCACTCTGTTCTTTCTTCTCTTCCTCTGCTCCTGCAGAGCTGCTTGAGGCCTCACCTTCTTCCTTCTTTGGTGGAGCCACGATCACCTTTGGTGTCTGTAAAACCAATAACCAGTTTCATAAATATAGTGATTACAGATTATTCACATCGACACTTAATCCAGTAATCCACTACTGATTATATCAAAAGGGCCAAATCAATGAACAAGCTAAAAGGAAAACAGGGTCACTATAAATATTAAATACTATAAAGATTGACCCAAAAATATGCTTGTAGGTCAACCAAGTTTCACGATCTACCCTTAAATGTATTCATGAAAAAGAAAAGGTTAAATCTGGTACTTACCGCTTTTTTTCCACCAAACAACAGCTTCAACAAGAGGCTGAAGAACACGACAATGATTGAAACAATGACACCGATGGTAATGTTTGGTTGTGTTTCGGCCTTCTCGATGAGTTCCTACAGTAACAGAAAACCAGGTTTTAGATAAACGAAACACGGAAAACTAAAACATTCCTCTATTGCATTAATGGTATGACTTACATCAATCTTAGTCTTGTATTTGCCCAAGAACGGCAAATCAGCAATCTTGTAAAGAACATCAAAAACGGTTTTCTGCAAAATTATCAGTAAAGCAATTAGGACAACAATCAGTGGAACGAAAAGAGTTTTTACTTATTTGTTGGTTGAATTATTACCTGGATTCCCTTAAGACCATCAAAACCGGCTGATTGTTCCTCTGCCTTTTGTTTCTCTTCCTCAACCTTAAACTTGGGTTTCCATGTGGTATCCCTGATGGATTCTGCGGTCTTCTCGTCACTTGCTATCAAGATGTTGTCAAACAAGATACCATCTTGCATTGTCCAGATCTCAATACCAATAGCAGCGATCGGCTCAAAGTTGGGGGTGTCGAGTTCAAAGTAGTCAGGGTTTGGAATCTCTTGAGGCTTCCAGATGCCCTTGTAAGCAGGGTTGTCGATAAGAGGAGCACTCCATTTACCCTTGTAAGCTGGGTTCCTTTTCAATGGTCTCCTCCATTCACCACAGCCAGGTGCGGTTTCACATTTAGGGTTGTCGATTTTGGGTGCCTCCCATTCACCATCTTCCTCGTCATCCCAATCCTCGGGTTTCACCGCCTCTGGGTCGTCAACTTCCTCTGGCTCGTCTTCCAACCATCCTTCGGGTTTCTCAGCTTCCTCATCCAAGATTTCCATGGGTGCTTCCTCATCCCAATCCTCGGGTTTCTTTGCTTCTGGGTCGGGGATCTGAGCCCTCTCATCCCAATCTTCAGGTTTCTTGTCATCAGGGTCAGGGATGGTTTTTGAAGGGATAAGTGCTGGTTCGAAGTCTTCAGATGATAGGAAGTTGGCCTTCTTTTTCTCTTCACCGTCAACCAAGATTCTGATCTCGTTGTCTGGTTTCAAGATGGCGGTGTATACATGGGTCAATTTGTCTGATGGGACAGATGGAGGGAACTTGAGATGGTGTTCAACGTACTCTCCACTCTTGGGGTTCTTGTGCTTCAAGATGAAATGAACCTTGTTAGTGGCACCACATTTGTCAGGGCCAAACATGATTGAGTAAGGAGACTCGTTGTCGAAACCCTTGGCGGTCCAGCCAGCTTCTTGTGGGCGAAGATATTTCAAATAGGCACCACCACATTCAAGACCGTTTTGAAGACGAACTTCAAACTGGAGAACAATGGTACCGTCCTTGAGTACAACAGGTTTTTCTAACTCCTTGACAATGGCATACTTTTTAGCCTTCTCGCTCACAAGAAGCCCGTAATCATCATGTCCCTCACTCTTTGAGTGTTTCCATTCACCTAAGGACAACAAATAATACGGAAACAAAAATCAGAAACTGTAAACAGAAGGATACGATCATTACATCATAGAAAACAAATGTGCAAAACAAGCAGTTGAATGAATATACGCAAACTGTATGCAACTGAAAGTACAAAACAAGTCTGACAAAGCCCAATCGATAGGAACATATCACAACACAGTTAGTAATGTAACATCCACATAATGAAGATAAGTGGTCAATTAAGCTGTTAATCGTGAATATGTCTTACAAAGCAACGGCAAATAAGCAAGTGACATTGTAACCTATCATCCTAGCTGACTAGAAACAGCTAATAGCACCATACTTTTATTTACCATAAACCAAAATGCCACCATATTCACAAAACAATTTAATTAATTCTGTGACATGATTTGGATCATTGACTCAACGAGTTTACTAGAGATCAGTATAAACCTCACGCTACATGCTTCATTTAGATCAAATTGAATTAATCATATTTATGCGTAGCTGGTGTTCTAAAACAGATAATAGTTTTGCATAAATCCAAATCATAACTTTTAATCAAACCTAAATCCGTTTAGTCCGTAATACAGAGCCCTTAAAATACACTAAACTGTAATTCTGGCAGTTAGAAACTAGTAGATCACTATACACCTCTTTCGCAAAGTCAATCTCAATACCTAATTAACAAAGTTTAAATACAGTCACAACTTCTAGAAGCTTCTAATAAAAATGATAACTAACTAACTTAACTGATGACATCAAATCACTAAGTTTAACCTAATTTCATATAAACCCTAATAACTAACAAATGAATAAATTAAATAATAGATCTTACCAGAATATTCTTCCTTCTCTGACACGATCCAGCTTCCGTCAAACGACTCATCAAAACTCTCATAAAATACCTGCACACATTCAGATCACACACTTAAATCACTTACAAATTAACACACACATTACAGATCCACAACTAATCAAATTAAATGAAATCACTTACAGCGTCATTAGCGAAAACCGATGCAACGAATCCAATCACCAAAAACAGCAAACATAACTTCATCTTCATTTCTATCAAAATCGATCTAAAAAAAATCGATTCTGAACTTGATTCTAGATGGAGAGAATACAATAAGAAGAAGATTCTGGAGAAAGTGTTGTTTGTGTTTTGTGAAGATTTTATTTATCGATTTATAGATCTGTTTGAGTTATTGTGTTGAGTTGGTTTAACCAATGAGAGCATGTGCCACGTAGAACTGACCAATCAGAAGGTGACACGTAGGATGTGAAGTGTGGCTCGTTTCGTTGATTAAGATGGACGGCTGGGATTTAAGGAGTGGGTTTTGGGTAGATGAGAACTGTCAATTTGTGTTTTTCTTGCGTTGACTGAGTAAAAGATTATTATCCTCGATTATTTTGACCGGGTAAAAGATTATTGATTATTATCCTCGGTTATGCTGGTGATTTTAGTGTCATCGGTTATTTTAGATAATGACGATTTACTAAAGACCAATGAGATTTTGTATTCTGCTTGGATACGAGTTAGGGAAGTGTGAAGTGCACACTCGTTGAGCTAATACGAACTCAATCATGACAGAATGTGCAAGGGTTACGCCGTAACCAAACTGGTTACGCCGTAATCTTGCGGGGTCAGGGGCAAAGACTTTTGAGATTGGTTACGACGTAACAACTGATATGGTTACGCCATAACCTACCCGATTCTCATAATCAGTATTAAAGGTCTTCTGGTTACGCTGTAACCAGTGAAGTTGTTATGATGTTACAACGTAACCACTGATGGTTACGCCATAAACTACATATCAGTTAGTTGTAAATATTCGGTTTTAACCGACTTTCACTGCCCAAAACCGACATTAACTGTCGTTAGTTTCTGTTCTATAAACAAAAATATATGGTCTCATAAACAAGGACGAAAAACATTCATACAATTCCTCTTTTGTTCTTGCTTTGTTCTCTTGTGCCTAGAAACAAAGTGTTTTTTTCTAGAATTATCCCGATAAGGATTTCGTGTAACTCAGGCACCAATAGGGTCGAAATACTTAATATGAAAAGTGAACTCAACACGATTCAAGCACGATATCCAAGATTATCATGACACCCTAACTTGATTTCTAACAAACGTATAAAGTATTTCTTGTGATAATCAGGTGGAATATTGTGAAAATAGATGACTACGAACTTAAACTTTGGAACTAGATAATTTTTAAGGGCATGATTTTAGACGTGTGGCCATGAAGAAGATGCAATTTCTTTTGACAACTTTAAAGGTTGTGTATGTTCTGACTACCCCTATGCCAGAATTGTTGGAGGACGATACAGTGAAAGCAATCAGACGCAGAGCAAAGTGGGAGAACGACGACTACATCTACAGATGACACATCTTAAATAGTATGTCTGACTCTGTTTGATATATATTAGAACATGGAATCTGCAAAGGAGTTTGGGATTCTCTTGAATCCAAGTACATGGCAGAGGATGCTTCTAGTAAGAAGTTCCTTGTAATAATTACAAGATGGTCGATTCCAGGCCTGTCATGGAACAATTCAACGAACTCCTTAGAATCCTTGGACAATACACACAACACGGTTTGAAAATGGATGAATCCATATCTGTTTCAAGTGTGATAGACAAGTTGCCTCCTTCCTGGAAGGATTTCAAACATAGTTTGAAACATGGTAAAGACGATCTGTCTTTGGTTCAACTTGGTAGTCACTTGCGCATAGAGGAGTCTCTAAGGGCGCAGGAAAGTGACAAGGGCAAAGGAAAAGAAGTTGCTGGACCCTCGATGAATATGTTGGAAGAGGATGGAAAGAATAAAAACAACAAACAAAACAAAGGAAAGAAACGTGGTTTCAAGGATAACAATGGTGGTTCTGGTTCCAACAAGAAACCTAAATTAGAATGTTGGAAGTGTGGCAAAACTGACCACTTTAAGAGGGATTGCCGTAGTGGAAACAAGAAGAATAACGCAAGTGCTAGTGGTTCGGGAAAAGGGTCTAAGGACGAAAACAAATTTCTGAAAACTACGTAACCATCCAGCCGGACGGCTGGATGGCCAGACGGGCGGCTGGAGGGCCAGCCGGGCGGCTCCCTGCTGCTGGAAACCCAAAACTCATTTTTGGACATTTTGGTACGGAAAACTAACTTCTCGAACTTGATATTTCATAAAAATCTCCAGAATTCATTAAAACATCATAATACATTATTTCCATAACCGTTTGTGGTCTAAATGACCCAAAAAATATATTTTACGGGATTTACCAAACACCCCGTTTGACTCGTTTACATACACTATTGACCCATTTACCTTCATTCATCTACAAGACCAATACAAAAGACATTGACACTTGACACTTACAAACCATTTTACGTTACTTAGGGGTTCAACATCAATTCGAGCCCGGTATCTAGTACTAAGCTCTATATATAAGCTACACACTTCTATTCCTCGCTTCCAAATCTTAGCCATTACCAAATGCTTTACCTTCTTCCCTTGAACCTACAAAACATTAGACAACTAAACCGTAAACATTACGCTTAGTAAGTAACCCACGTTAATAAATTATCATAATTGACATAATCAAAAGCATACGTATACATCATACTTCTCAACTTAAGCATCCACAATCTCATTTACATTCACATTATACTAACCATTCATATACATGATACAAGGCAACTAAACTACCTCAACACATTAACACATCATAAATAATCATAACCAAACACATACCTTGATTAATACCATGATTAAACCAAGAACTCTATTTCTTTCTTAGAGCTTAACTAGAGCTTAACTAGCCTAGTTTCAATTCCATATTCAAACCCCTAACACCATACACTTAAATACCTAACCATTATCATACATAGCACACAATTATTCAATTATCATAACATATTATAACTTGATTACTTACCTTGAATCCAAGCTAAATTATCTTCCATCATCTTCCAATTCTTGCATCCTAAACCATAATCATCACCATATTCATTATTACATAAAACTAAACATAATAAGGGTCTATATAACCCAATTACACACCCTTTATCATTACTTAACATCATATGATCATACTTTGATTATATGATGAAGCCTTCAATTACCAATTTGATCTTAATTCATTAATTAACCTTAAACCGCATTCATAAACATTTTAATTCATGTTTAGAACCATAATTACCCAAAATCCCCAATTTCCCTCAAGAACCCTAATTCTTAATTCACCAATTAAATCAATAATTAAGGATTACTTACTTGCAAGGATGGTTAGTATAATCTTAACTCTTAATTGGAAGCATAATCCTTCATTACTAGCATCATCAAGAACATCTTGTTCCCTCCTTTTTCTTTCTAAGCCGACACCCACACACACACCAACATTCTCTAGAATTCTTTGGAATATCTGGGAATTATTAGGATATATATTAGGTACTACTCTGGTTATTTGGCAATAATGGTCTCTCAAGTCCCTTTCTTTCTTATTTAGCCACAATAACTTGTATAACTCATTTACCACTTAACAACTTTAGTCCCTTAAGTCTTATTCTTCCTAATTGAGACACATGGTATTTTATAAAACCATTTACATAATATTTATACTTATAGTTTGACTATCGAGTTGACTAACCAATCACATAACGTCTTCAAACTTATAAAAGTCATAGTCAAACTCATCCTATGGCATTCTCGTAATTAAATACTTAAAAACCGGTTTTGGGGTGTTACACTGTGAATATGACAGAAGAGGGTGGAAAGAATAAAAACAACAAACAAAACAAAGGAAAGACACGTGGTTTCAAGGATAACAATGGTGGTTCTGGTTCCAACAAGAAATTTTAAATTGGAATGTTAGAAGTGTGGCAAAACTGGTCACTTTAAGAGGGATTGCCGTAGTGGAAACAAGAAGAATAACGCAAGTGCTAGTGGTTCGGGAAAGGGGACTAAGGACCAATCCCAAGACCAAGGTCAGAATTTAGTACATGTTTGAAACATATTTGTTAAATATTTTGTTTCACTAATTTCGGAAGCATTTTATGTGCAGGTTGATGCAATTGCGTGGTGGATTGATTCTGGTGTCACAACTCATGTTTGTAAAGATCGTTGATGGTTTAAGACATATGAACCGGTGGAAGACAGATTTGTCCTTTACATGGGTGATGATCATTTCGCTCCTGTTCATGGAAAAGGAAGTGTGGTGTTGGAATTCAGTTCTAGAAAATCTATTACTTTGTTTAATGTGTTGTATGTACCAAAACTTCGTAAGAATTTAATTTCTGGTCCTGTATTAAATAAGTGTGGATACACACAGGTGTATGAATCCGATAAGTATATCTTATCGAAGTCTGGTGTGTTTGTAGGATTTGGTTATTATAACAATGGAATGTTTATGTTAAATTTGAATAAAGTTCTTGATGATTCTGGTTTTGTTTATATGTCTTCTTCTACTGTTGTTAATTCCTCATTATGGCATGCTTGTTTATGACATGTGCACTATAAAAGGATGCTTGAAATGTCTAAAGATGATTTAATTCATGCTATTGATGAAAATCCTGGAAAATGTAATACTTGCATGTTAACAAAAATCACTAGACAACCATTTAAAAGTTTAACAAGGAAATCTGTCATACTTGAATTAATACATAGTGATTTGTACGATTTTCATGTCACACCATCTTTAGGCAATAAAAAGTATGTTATAACTTTTATAGATGATGCCTCTAGGTTTTTCTATGTTTACTTGCTACATGCAAAAGATGAAGCCCTAGATAAATTTAGAATTTATAAAACAAAAGTTGAATTGCAACAAAATGACTTGATTAAAACTTTGCGCACGGATAGATGTGGTGAATATTATGATCCTGTATTTTTCCAATCTGTAGAATCATTTATGAAACTACTGCTCCTTACACACCACAACAAAATGGTGTGGCTGAAAGGAAAAATAGAGCTCTTAAAGAAATGGTTAATTCCATGTTATCTTACTCGAGTTTGAGTGATGGGTTCTGGGGAGAAGCCATGTTAATGGCTTGCTATTTGTTAAATATGGTTCCTAATAAAAGGAACAAGACTATCCTATATGAACTTTTGTATAAGAAACGACCCAACCTGTCATTTTTGCGTGTTTGGGGTTGTAGGGCCGTTGTTAGGCTTCCGGACCCAAAAAGGAAAACTTTGGGTGAAAAGGGTATTGACTGCATATTTGTTGGATATGCTGAGAATTCCAAGGCATATTGGTTTTATGTTATATAACCTAATGATTATGTGTTTATTAACTCAATTATAGAATCAAGAGATGCAATATTTGATGAGAATCATTTCTCTTCAATACCTAGACCAAAGGATATTATACCAAATTCGGATGAATCTCAAAGGGATGATCATTCAAATGATGTACCAAGTGAGATTCTTGAACCTCGTAAGAGTAAAAGAGCTAGAAAAGCTAAATCATATAGTTATGCTTTTCAACTATATTTAGTTGAGGGATCAAGAGATCAAATTGGATCTCAATACTCTTACTGTTATAGTATAGAGGAGGATCCTAGAACCTATAATGAAGCTATGCAATCTCGAGATGCTGCTTTCTGGAAAGAAGCAATTGATGATGAGATTGGTTCTATTATGGAAAATAATACATGGGTCTTGTCTGATTTACCTCCAGGTTGCAAACCTTTAGGTTGCAAATGGATCTTCAAAAGGAAGATGAAAGTCGATGGAACAATTGACAAGTTTAAGGCTCGATTGGTAATCCAAGGCTTTAGACAAAAGGAAGGGATCGATTACTTCGATACCTATGCACCAGTTGCTCGTATCACTACTATTAGATTGTTGTTAGCTTTAGCAGCTATTCACAATCTAGTGATCCATCAAATGGATGTCAAAACAACATTTTTAAATGGTGATTTGGAAGAAGAAGTGTATATGAAGCAACCGGAAGGATTTGTTATGCCAGGTAATGAGCATAAGGTGTGTAAGCTGGTTAAGTCATTGTATGGGCTGAAACAAGCACCTAAGCAGTGGCATCAAAAGTTTGATGAGGTTGTGTTGTCTAGTGGTTTTCTCCTAAACCAATATGACAAATGTGTATATCACAAATTTGATAGCTCCGGTAAAGGTGTTATAATTTGTCTATATATTGATGACATGCTAATTTTTGGTACTGACCAAAATCAAGTTGATAAAACTAAGAAGTTATTGTCATCAAAGTTTTCGATGAAAGATATGGGAGAAGCAGACGTTATTCTTGGTATTAAGATTAAACGTGAGAATAAAGGGATTGTAATTACACAATCTCACTATATTGAGAAAATACTCAAGAAATTCAATCGTGAAGATTGTTCTCCGGTGAGTACTCCCATGGATCCGGTAGAAAAGCTTATGCCAAATACAGGTAAACCTGTGGATCAGCTCGAATACTCAAGAGCCATTGGTTGTTTGATGTATGCTATGACGAGCACTAGACGTGATATTGCTTATGTAGTTGGTAGATTAAGCAGGTTTACTAGTAATCTTAGTAGACAACATTGGCATGCAATAACAAGAGTATTCAAGTACTTGAAGGGTACTATGAATTATGGTTTATCATATGTTGGATATCCTTCGGTGTTAGAAGCTTATTCAGATGCTAGTTGGATAAATCATGTTGAAGATTCATCTTCTACTAGTGGATGGGTGTTCCTGCTTGGGGGAGGTGCCATTTCATGGGCTTCCAAGAAGTAAACATGCATCACTGGTTCTACTATGGAATCTGAGTTTGTAGCATTGGTTGCTGCTGGTAAAGAAACAGAATGGCTAAGAAAATTAATACATGAGATTCTAATATGGCCAAAACCAATAGCATCGATTTTATCCATTGTAATAGTGCTGCCACATTGGCTAAAGCTTATAGTCAAATATATAATGTCACACCCCGACTTAGGTGGAAACACGAGAACGCGACGGGAATGATCAATCATAACACAAGATACATAATAGAGAAAACTAAAATGCATCAATGAAAAGTGTCATGAAGACCATTCACCTCAAATACAGATTTAAGTGAAGTCCTAACAAGAACACAACACATAGTCGCTAATTATTACAATCATAAGCCCACGCAGGGGTCCATACTAACTCAAACATCAATCCTCAAGAAAACAAGTCTAGTTAGAGATTTGAACTCGCTCGTTTTATATGTGTTTTATCTTACGAGGTTTTGTGCTGTTCGGGACATGCAAGTGTTGGTTAGGTTGAAGTATCTTTTTCTTAACTGTTCTTTTGAAAATTGGAAAATGCATGTGCAAGGACTAAAAGGACCCCCTATGTGTGCATGAAGTTTTTCCCGCTTCAAAAGCTTGGATTGGCTTCCTATATGTTCATTAATGGATTAGGACACATGGCTTGTAATAGTGTCAAGTAACGAACAATAGAGTGTTGTAGAGACTTATGTGTATAGTATCTTCAGGTACTCAAATGAGTTGACATGGTTCAATCATTACGACACCCTGATTCTTGAATATTTGGAATGTGTATTATACTAAGATGAAAATTCAATCGCAAGACATTTTCATTTATGCATTTGTTTGTTTTGTTATGTTTGCTTTAACATATTGATATATATTATTATATATATTTTAGTAAATCAAGGATTGCACTAAAATGTGGAAGGGGGGTTGTTGATGATTTTAGTGTCATCGGTCATTTTAGGTAATGACGATTTACTAGAGACCTATGAGATTTTATATTCGGCTCGGATAGGGAAGTGTGGAGTGCACACTCGTTGAACTAATATGAACTCGAACATGACAGAATATGCAGGGGTTACGTCATAACCAAACTGGTTACGTCATAATCGTGCGGGGTAAGGGACAAAGACCTTTGGGGTTGGTTACGTCGTAACCTAAACAATTTGGTTACGTCGTAACCTATAGTCAGTATCAAATGTTTTATGGTTGCGCCGTAATCACTAATGGTTACGCCGTAACATGTGAAATAGTTATGCTGTTACGCCGTAACAACATGTCAGTTTGGATGTAAAAGTTCGGTTTTAACCAACTTTAACCACCCAAAACCAACCTTAATTGTCAATAGTTTTTGTTTTATATACAGAAACATAAGGTCTCAGAAATAGAACGAAAATACATACAATTCCTCTCTTGTTCATGCTTTGTTCTCTTGTGCCTAGAAGCAAAGTGCATTCTTTTCTTGAATTATCCCGATAAGGATTTCGTGCAACCCAGGCACCAATAGGGTCGAAATACTTTATACGGAAAATGAACTCAACACGATTCAAGCAAGATATCCAGGATTATCACACACCCTAACCCGATTTCTAACAGCAACGACAATATTGATGTTGATATTAGGACTACACTAGAGAGAGCTGTAAAAGTTGTGAGTGACTAATTAGGACTAAACAAACTAGTTAGAGAGAACCTGTAAAAATTGTGAAAAAAATAGTTGAATAACCTGAATGACTAATTAGGACTAAACAAACTACGTAGTTGTTTGATGTCTAAATGACCAGTTAGGACAAAACAAACTAGTTAGAGAGAACCTATAAAGTCTGAATGACTAACTAGGATTAAACAAACTAGTTAGAGAGAACCCAAAAAATAGTTTAATACTAACTGTTGAAAGATATAATCTATATCTGATATTTGTACTCCAGGGACTTATTATGTCATTTCTTGTTTTCAGTTTATGCTGCATAAAAGTGTTGTGCTGGTTTTGTAAAGTTGCTGAAAGATAAAGGGTCAGAAGTGTTGAGATGGAGAAAGATTTAAGTCGGTGTTGAGCTGGTCTATATAAGCGGAAGTCTGATTCTCTCTCCTCGCTTTTTGATCTGTTTTTCACACACATTCACTCTCTCTCGTTTATTCATTGTTGTAACCCTAAGAACTTCACAACACACACTCGATCGTCTTTCTCAACGAAACTGCGGTGGAGATGATTGCAGGTATGTGATTTTTGGGTTTACGAATTTAGGAGTTGTGGTTTATTTGTGTTTCATACAAATGTATTAATATTACATTATACTTAGTTTTTTGATTATTTTGACCCTACTCTTCCCATTCTCTTTGTCTTTTTGCAAGTTTTAGGGCTCATTTAGAAATATATAGATAAAGTTCTGATTTTTAATTTGAAATTTGGGGTTTTTTTGGGGCTTTTGATTTCAGTCGGTTGTTGCAGCTGTGGAGTGTGTTGAGAGGTATCTCTTCCAAGATCACGATTTCTTGAGGCGTTGGGAAGGGAAAATTGACAATACGGAAAGGTAAAATGACTTTGATAAATTGACTTTGGTTATTGTTTATGTTGTTTTGATTTTAACCTAATCGAACAGGGGTCCCTTACAATATCTAATTTGGGTATTTCTGTCAAAAGAGGATAGCTTTGGGATAGGTTACAGAAAAGGATTAAGGGGGTGTTTGGATTACCATATATTACTAGCTTATGAGCACATCTGTATTTGGAAAAGCTCATGAACTGAGTTTTTGGGTTTTAGAGATTATTAGGTTAAGCTTTTGTACTTGAATAAGTTACACTCATAACCGAAAAAGGTGAGCTTATGAGTTTAGTGGAATAAAGAAAATGATTTTTCATTTTTTTTTGTTGGCGTTATGAGGTGAGCTAGAATATGATTATTAGGTTAAGCTTTTTGTTGGCGTTATGAGGTGAGCAAGAATATGATTTTCGTTTTTTTGTTTATGGAATAGAGAAAATGACGTAGTTAGCTTTCGTTGCTTTTATGCTTATATAGTTTTAAAAAATCCAGATTCAAGCACAACAATGGTGTTTGGGTTGATAGGATCCCAGCTTGGATAAAGTATGCCATTGTCGATTCTTCGAAATTTGTTGTTCCTTATGAGGACGTTTATGGTGACCCACCAGCTTCAGAAGGCTAGAAAATAATATTTGTAGTATACTCATCCTGAACTTCTAATTGCAAAAATGTGTAAGATTTTTTGTTTCGCACATTGTTCTCATTGGTTTAGCACCTATATCCTTCTGAGTTAACTCATTGTTCTCAAGTTAGATGATCTTGGTTCAGTTGTAACGTGGATGATCTTACGTCCCAACATTGCCGCTATTTGGCTAGGCTAATGCCATTAATCCGTGAAGAAAGCACTATTGTGAGTGGACCCGATCTTTTTAGCCAATCCGATTATTATCCGGAGAATAAAGCAGTTAATGAGGTATGTTATTTTCCATATTCTAGCATTGTGGTATATTTTTTTTACTGATTTTGGATATGTGAATCGGGTATTTTAGTATTCGTGTGGTGCGATTGCTATAATGGTATCATTGTGGCTGTCATCTTCATCTTTGAATTTGCTCAAGATATTTCTAATCAAACGACAACACAAGCATGTAAAAAAAACCTATTTTGTGTGTTGTTTTACCTAAATGGATTTTTGTGGGCTTATGAAGCTATCCACTCGAGCTTACGAGCTTATAAAGTCCTTAAGCTCGAGTGAGTAACCTCATATGATTGAAAAAAGCGAGCTTATGAGCTTATGAAACTCTCAATAAGCTTATAAGACCAATAAATAAGCTTAGAAACCATCCCGTTAAACATGAAAATAGGCTCCTAAGGGGGTATTTGTTTCGGCTTATATGTGGGCTTGTGATCTTATTTGATTTCGGCTTATATAACATAAGGACTAATTCTCTGGCTTCTTTTGACACTTGAGGGCTTATATAAGTTTATTTGTAGTAATAAACTTATATAAGCCACCAAGTGTCAATATAAGCGGAAATTGAGGCTTTTGTTATAATAGGCCGAAATCATCTTTAGTCATAAGCTCACATATAAGCGAAATAAAACACCCCTAAACTTGAAAATAAGTCCAAAGTGGGCTTATGTTACGTCGATTCAGTAATCTCTATTATTGCCACATCAAAGTTTAGGCGCCTATTTTCATGTTTAACGCCTGATTTTTAAGAGCAAGTAGCACATGCGAAATTCCACTTGTCATGGTTTTGGACAGTAGGCGCTAAACACCTAACAATGTGTTGTAATAATGTATAAAAAACACATCTCTCGAGAAGACTACGACTTTTCCAGGACAATATGTTGCATCAGCGAGTACACATATCTATCGAGAGGTATTTTTTTCATATTATTTTTTCATATTATATCGCTTACCGCCTTTTACTGTCATGAAAATTCAGTAAGAACCTTCATGATGGGATGGGTTTTGAGTTATTTCAATTGTTTTTGTCACGTTTACAGGTTACACTTGATCATTTTCTTTCATAGACAACACTGAGACCAATAAACCAATAAGAGAATGCCAGGGAGCGAGAAAGGACAACGGAGACCAGTATGACCAATGGCAAGACCAAAAGATAAAAGATATCGTATGCGAAGAAAGAAAAGGTTTTAGATATGGTATACGATCAAATAGACAAACTGCAACTGGTAGCAGCGACACTGTAATAAATCTGTGGCATGATTCTACTGCTGCAGATAAAGCGGAAGCAGTCGAGATAGAGGTACTGTGTTTGGCAATATTATCTTATAAAATAGTACTCCATATTCGAAAATGTAAATGTTGTCTATGCAGGAGGAAGAATCAGTTCAAAAAAGCTTTGTGTTCTCGACACAGAATAATACCGTCAGTTATTGGAATATATTAGAGAATGGAATACAAAACTAAAGCTTAGCCACATTGCTCGCTTTGTCCTACTTCAAGTTTTCACTCCTATTCCACCGATAGAGATAGTTGAGGTATTTACTAATAACAAAAGAATAACGGGATTCTATATATGTAAGCTATGATTATTGTCATGAAAAACTAACATATTTCTATTTTTTTCGTTTAAGATGAAAGGAGTTAGGGAACTTCTTAAAGAAGCAATAATCACATTAATCGAACCCAAATCACTCAAGGTTAATGCGTTTTTTATATAAATTTGTGTCTTTTGTTTCCACAACTTAGTTGAGTTCTTTCATTAGTTGTCATGCTATAGACTATTAAAAATGCTTTAAATTTTGGCAAGAGATGTGCTGGGCAGGGCTTGAACCAGAGACCGCGTTTATGCGTTGTCTACTTTATTGATTTGATTGTGTTATTTATTGAAATAAATGATTCCGATTGGTTTTATAGGTTGAGAATGGAGGTCTGGTGGATAAATCGGAGGAGCGAACGAAGCGGGAGGAGGAGACGAAGGAATTGAGTTCGGCGAAAGAGGTGGAGGAGAATGAGAATGTTGCTGCTTCTTCTGTTGTGACTCCGGTTCCGACGGTTCCGGTTTTGCAAGGTGAGTTGCGGTTTATTGGTGGATTGTGAATTGATGTTTTTTGTTCTGCATTGTGTCGATTAATCAGTTGTGATTTGTGAATGTGAATGTGATTGTGATTGTGGTAGTTTACGTATGAGTTTGATCAGTTAAATACGAGTGATTTACATAAATCTCTAAGGTTTAGAAATTAAATTAGGTACGAATAGTAATGACGCGGGAGTGTAGAATAAAAATGCAATAAGGGAGTGTTGAACTCTCTAGGTCTTAGATATAGCTTTGGTAGAATTACACCATCACTGAAAAACTTCAGGCGTTAGAAGTTATTTGTTGTTTTCAATTGTTCAGATTAATCAACTATGATTGCGGTCTTTTATGAATAAATGAATTTGATCAAATAAACAAGAGTGTCGTTACGGAACTCGAGAATTTAGAAATGAAATTAGGTTTGGATAGTAACGACGAGGGAGTGAGGTAGTCAATATGTAACGAGGGAGTGTAGAACTCTCTAGGTCTTAGACAGGGCATTGGTAGCATTACTAAAAAACTTAATGTTTTTTTAACCTATGAAGGTGTTATAAGTTGTTTGTTGTTTTGCATTGAACTTATTAATAAATTGTGATAGTGGTTCTTTATAAATGCATGAATCTGATCAACTAAACACGATTGTAGTTACGAAACTCGAGAGTTTAGAAATGAAATTAGGTATGAATAGTAATAACGAGGGAGTGTTGAAGCCAAAATGTATTCTTGATTGTTGTATAAGTTTATAATTATATGCCTCAAAGGACTAAGGACTTTAGTTCAATGATTTATATAGGGATTTGAGGGCATGTTCATTGTTAAGATTAATTAGTTGTGATTGCGGTGGTTAATGTACAGATTTGACCAAGTGAATGTCGGTTTAGTTACGGAAGTCGTTAGGGTTTAGAAATGATAGTAGTTATTAACCATGTGTAGTAATTAAGGAGTGTAGACCCCTATGATTAGGTGTATTATTATTCTGAGTTTGGGTCGCATTAGGGCAAAAAAAGGTGATCAATGAGCACTATTAAAGAAAGGAAACTTCACAGAGAAGAGAAGGTAAGATATTCTGGAACAATATTTTGATGACAGGTCGCTCTTAAAGGCGTCACTTGACTACTATTACTACATTTTGGATTGTCGCCCAAAGGTCTGATAAAACAGCCCCGAACAAGTTTTTTAGAACATCTTTTATGCGCTTAATTACTTTGTAAGCAGCCCCTCAAAAGGTCATGTCCAAACAGCTCCTAAACCAGATTTCACAACTTTTTTCTTCACTCTTTTTCTAGGGTCTGATATGCTCTTCACACTATAATGAATCATATACTATGTTATTAGAAGGTTGAATAACTAAGTGCTATCCGAATGCGTTTTTTTCAACAGACTGATATAGTACAAATGGGTTAAATTGGAAAAAAAATAGTTACTTTGGTTTAAAAGGCCCAAATGGAAAGACACAATGGGTCGGGGAAAATCAGAATGTGGAAACGAGTTTATCTGTTTATGTGGTTAATTTCGGTTATAAAAAATATATTTTTTTCTTAGTTTTTTCTTTTAATCTTTATTATCGTTCTTTAATTTACAAATAGGCTATTTACGGTGTTCTATAAAATGATAATGACTCAAGTTCATGGGCTCATAATCAAAAGACTAGACCACTTAACATTGTGCCTCGAAAAGAAACAATTAGTATAGTTTTTTTGTGGTTTTGTTGTTGTGAGGAGTCAGTGAAGGCAAGTAGAATGGAAATACAATGGTCGCCTGCATCAGTTCCACTCAATCCTCCTAACACTGTGTATAACATATGCATGTTTTACTCTGTAAATTAAGCAACTCTTGAATATATTGATCCTAAGTCAATCAATAATAGTGGCTAATCATGACCCTCAGTTGGAAGTATCCTAAATGACTAAAAACAAGCAACCATAATTTATAGGAGCTTCAGTATTTTAACACCCAACAAATGAGAGGGATTTTCTGACTTAGTTCATTAGTAAGTTTGGGGTTTAGTGGTAGAAGAATATGAGTACTATATTTTTTTGTTATATTTTAAGTGCACACAAAAAACATGTACATTTTCTGTTATGATTTATAAGTTCATACAATATTGCTTAGAAAATAACTAATATATGTTTTTTTGATCTTTTTGACATCTAGGGGGCGGAATCACCCTAATGAAAACTGAACGAAAAGGAAAACCAAGAGCAACGCTGCATGTAAGGAAAGTAAAAAAGAGAGACCGTTGTGTGAAGATGTGAGATGAGTTCCTGCACCAAAGTCTCATTTGCTGGATAAGTTCCTGCACTAAAGTCCAAAGAAAAACTTCATCAACAATGGTCTAACATATAATGTAAAAATAAAGATTACAAATCGTTGAACTGGTCTTATCTGCTACTTCTTTTATTGTTATTATTACTTGATGTTACAAATACTACTTGGTTTAATAACTTAAACTCTAATACATGATGTCTTTTGGTGTCTTCCTATTTGTAAAACGTTACCTTTAACAATTTTTTTTAACAAAACTCGCCGCAGCGAAGCGCGGGTTTTCAAAACTTGTTAGGACTAAACAATAAACTAGTTATAGAGAACTGTAAAGTTGTGAAAAAAGTAAAAAATTAGTTAGAGAACTGTAAAAGAAGTAACCGAATGAAAAAGCATATACATCCATGAATTTATAAGATATATGTATTTTCTTGTCAATTTACGTCATAAAATGTATTTGTGCAAACAAAGTTCTTTCTTTTATAACTTCCACCGATGTGGGATATGCTAAGTAAATATAAGGGACATATTAAAACAAAAAATATGTTAGCAATGAAGCATTCCAATTACTTCGTATTTTACCTATAAAACACTCGCACAAGTGCACAACTTACCGAAACCATATTGTGTAACAACGCCATACACAATAATATAAGAGTATGTTTCCGTGTTTTCCTTGAAGCAAATCTTATTCCGAAACACCAAATATGTTTTTGATATGGATATAATGTTTTTGAGTAATCATGGTTTCTGACCTTTTGGCAGACTATCCACGGGGTTTGAACCCACCGCCACACAGACTCAAACCAGGTAAAGCCTTCATTTTTATTTTTTGAAGGTTGGCGTGGCAACTACAAGGTTATTTGCACCTAGCATGAACTTTCGCACATATGGATATAATGTTTATTTTCTTTTAAGTAAAATATGCAAATGAAGATAGTAAAAACTTTAAACTACTAGCTTCAACTTATATATTTGCTCAAATATATTTGTACTCAAACTTGTTCTGTACATGAGCTTCGCTTCTACTCTAGGTACAATAGATCTTGATTAAACAGACAGATAGTGCAAGACGGCTATAGGACTTTTGACAGCTTGAACGACTGAAGTAGGCCTTTTGTGGATGTGGTCAAACTAAGATTTTCTTTTCTCCTTTTCCACCACTTTGTCATTCTTCAAGAAGTTTTGCATCTGATCAATGTGGTATTGATGCTCATCTCCTGAAGTGCATCGTTGTCTCAACATTTCATCAACAACTTTGCGTAGTTTTGCTTCATCAACAGTTTGTGACATTTCATCTACAAGTTTTTGAGACACTTTCTTAGTAGGAAGTTCATCATCTGTGGCATAAGAATATGTTCAAAAATCAAAATCATCAGATTGTTCTTGATTACCAGACGTTGATGGACCTGGTTTACTTTCATAATCTTAGCCAAATGATGATTCTCCAGACACAAAGGTTCCATGCTCAGATGTCTTGTGCCTTTTTGCATCATTCTCCCCCTCAGGATGATTATCATCATGAGGATCGTCCTAATCTCTTAGGTGAATGGCAGAAGGTCTACAAGGAGTAGTAGCTGCATGAAGTCTTTCAAACTTATACTTGAGAGCGAGCCAAATTAGTAAGTCATCCTGTTGCAATTGAGGATTATCTCTCATGGTCAAATCAGTTGTTGTTGTTGTTCTTATACAGAGTTTGGTGTTGCTTGAGTCGGGTGCACATGCACAATATGACCTGACATTTATTTCCTGATCGATGAATCAACCTGCGAAGGAATGTGGTTAGTGATAACATCATTAATCTATGAAGAAATCTTTGCTTGAAGATTCTCGTGTTCTTGCTGTATTGCATCTGTAATCATCTTCGCCACATCCACCTGACCTTGTTTTTTTTCCATTATAAGCCCTTGGGAAACATATATTAGAACTTGTGTCTTTGTAAGCTCTTTAACTCGATCATCTACCATTGTAGGCAACGACTCTTCCATGATTTCTTATAGATGTTGAGCAAGCACATTAAACTTCTTTCTTGGCATGAACCTTATCTTTAGATGCTCAAACAGATAACCGTATCGTCCTTGTAATTCATCAAAGAAAATCCTGTATCGTTTAAAGCGTCAAGGCTTGGGTTTGAACAATGATAAGAGTCGGTTTGTAGCAGTTATGTTGGATTTTGATGAAAATGATAATGGTGTTGAAGATGAGGGTTTGAGATTAGTTTTTGTCAATTCCTAGAGTTTCTTAGTATCCAAAGATATGAGATTAGAATGAGTCCTAGGGGATCTAATTGTTGTAGGGGATGGTGTAATCCTAGACTCCTCTACATGCTTCCCTTTCTCTCTTCGTTTCAACTTATAATCATCCTCTGCTGACTCTTCCTCCTCTTTATTAATATTGATTGGTTGTACTTCAGCAGTTATCTCCACCTCTGGACTTTCCTTATCACTCCAGAGCTCTAACCTAGTGCCGGGAATAGTTTGAGTATCATCTTGCCTAACGGTGGAACTATTAACCTCTAAATTTTCAACATTCTCTGCTCCTTCTACCAATTTCTCAATCTCCTCAGCAATCAAGTGCTCCTCAACTTTTTGTACATTTTGCTTTGCTTCAAGATCATCATGACTTTTATACTCAGCAAGGCTTAGTTGAATGGTATCTTGTAAGATTATGTCATCAGCCCCAGCAGTAGTTGGGATTGGTGTTAGTGGAGTAAGTCAAGTTGATCGTCTTTGAGGAATTCGAAGTCTAATAAAGGTAGATTTTCATGGAGCACTTGATTCTCCTTCATCCGTCTCAGGGTTAGGTGCATAGGGGCACTAGTTGTCCTATGCGTTCCATGGGTAGACTCAATCGGTTTATGTACTGTGTCATTAGGAACATTGCCAATCCACCGCATCATCATATTGATAATGATCTGTGCGTTCATGTAACACCCCAAAATTCAGACAACGCTGCGCGGATATGGTACGGTTGGGGTGCTCTTCTCAGGGCACAAACACAGAAGTCACGGAAACGACCTAAAATGAGTTTAATAAAGTCATTCTATTTATAAAGATCAGAGTTGCCAGGTTTATTATATAATGTATTAGAAAACATTGTCAAACGTTTGTCACACTAGTACTCAAGTTATTAAGCCTTCAAATATATATCCGCGCGACTCGAATGCTCCCAATGCTCCACTAGACAAAATGGTACTGAAATTACATGTAAAAACGTCAACAATAATGTGGTGGAATTCATAGGTTTAAGGAAAAAGGCAATATTGAAATAATTTAAGCAATATTTCAGAAGAAAACGTAGGTCCAACATTTAAAAAGTGTTATTTCCAAATCCATCCAAATACAAGTGTGATTTTTCAAATCAGAAGTATTTAAAAGTGGACCAAGATCAAAGTAATGGTGGACTAGATCATATCCGAAGTCCAAAAAGTATGTAGACAAGAGGAAACAACATTCATCAAGTCTAAGTATTAATTATTGCATAGTCATGACACCGATCCTTAACGTACTTCAATCACGAGATTGGAATGCCCGTAAAAGTAGGATGTTCTGCCAAACATCTGGAAAGTCATATTAAATGTTAAAAGCAGCTGATCAACTAGTGACCCAAGGAAAGGTGGGGATTGTCAATCCGAGAGATTATCAACATCGCGTCCGACATAGCAACTGAGTGTTCATGTAAAAAGGGGACTTAAGGGGAGAGACGGTATTAGGCATAATGTAATCAGGAATAGTATAAGTTAAAAAAACATATTGTGTCGAGAGAAGCAATATGTTGTTACAAAAATTCAAGGTTTTTAAAGTATGGGTTTTCAGATCTCAAATCCTGTAGCAAAAGCTCGAGCTTTAGTAAAAATAGTCATTCATCCGCTTATGTAGTAGAAAACATAAGTTCACTTTGTAAAACAAGCTGTATTTCCCCAAAAGTTAAAACAAGTAAATAGGGGTATGAAACTCCTGAGTGAATGGAAATCAACAAGTATATACACAATAGAAAAATGCGTACGAAGGAAATCCGAGGCAACCATAAATTATCATCGGATGTATAAATACCGAGTATTGAATATACTCTTATAGTTGTTACATCGTACTATCGTTCGGCTATCATATGCAAGAGGTCTTGACATGACGTTCGAGGAGTTGTGACATATAATCGTAATCAACTACTGTCGATACCCATACGAAAGATGGCCTCATTATGAATCTCCTAGTAATATAGTACATTGATAACCACATAATATCTATATAGCTACTACCTAAAAAATGGTTTGGAAAAATTGTGCATAACAAGTTAAAAAAACGTTATATTTTCGTTTACGAAAATGGCGTAACTTTCGGTTTTAACCGATTCTGGTTTCTTATGTCACATCTTTTCGTATCAGTCGATTTTATTCCTAAATGGACATTTTCGACATTCGGACCTACTGGTGAACAATAAAACTTTACCTGTTACATAGACTTAGGTATATTTTTATCGATTAACTTGTCGTAAAACCGTAAACGTGTATTTTATTCGTTATAGGCTGTTTTTAATGATTCTTTCGAGGGACGTTCTCGTATTTGAAAGTTCTATATTTTTATGAGGTTTACAAAAATAATAATTTCTGTCATGAATAGGTAACTTTTATAAAAATGTATTTATTAAAAGTATTATTGTCGGAAATTGCGAAATTCAAACTCGTTCGTTATTAATTGAAAAACTTTCGATTCGTATCACTTTTGGATCCTAAATATATGTATTATTTGTTAAAAAAATATCAAAGACCTTCTGTTTATAATTTTTTTAATTGTTTTTATAAAAACATTACTTTAGACTTCGTTTTATTATTATAACTCGTTTTTAACGTAATTGTTGGTATTAATCCGTTTAACAAGTTTCTTACTTTGGAAATCGTGTGAAATGTTTCATCTTTATAAAAAAATAAAATAGATATGTAAAATTTCGACTTTGGTCAGAAGTTTGTTAAGCTTGTTGACTCCATTTGTAACCTTTTTTTATACTTTATACGTTTGTATTTTTTATCCCAAGTTCATATATCATCTATATTTATAAATTATAAATAGTTTTGACTGTCATTGTCATAGTAGTCCTCATATGTTTAGTTACCAAGAGTTAAACAAATCCATGATAATACTTAATATCATAATTTTACTTAAGTAACTTATTTTTATGTTTTTGTCAATAATCATTTTTACACTAAACTAATTTGATATAATATTTATCATCCTTTTTAAAATGATGTAAAGTAATAAAACAACATACATGTACAAGTGAGTAAAATGACTCATTTTCAAGTATAAACTTATTTTTATGTATAAAACCTAACTGGTGATTTAGTAAAATACAATATATTTGCATTAAAAATGATTATTATAAAAACATAAAGAGTTTAAAGGACCTCTATGATGAAGGAGGATGGTGAGGAGCTTGACTTAACCCTGGTTTAGCCATAATCAAAGCTTGCACTTAATAAACACTAGCTTTCTTCATAAACTCTAGCTTCTCTTTTTTTGATTATTACTTGTATATGGTTAAAACCAATGTTTGCAAATTCCCTTAGTAAACTTTAGAATAGGGTGTATATAGAAGTTTGGATTGTAGAAAATTGTATGGGTTTGGTTGGAGATGGTGTATGCCGTAGCATATATAGGCAAAAAAGGAGAGGTTTTTGGTTCAGATTTGTCTAAGTGTTGGTGATGTATGTATCTCTTTTATGCAAAAGTATAAGTAATACAAAACTAGCAAGACTAGTCAAGGAGAATCGAATGGTCACAGGCCATGGTCATGGTCCAGGTATGGTTGCTGGTCTTGCCATAATGATCGGTATGGTGCTTGCATACTGAAGTCTGGTGTAGGTTTTGACCAAAAATGAAATCTTATTCATTTTTAGATGTCTCAATCTTGTATATAATACAAGCTTGTTGAAATTACCAAAGATATAACAGTGATATATTATGTTAATTTTGTGTTATTGGGTTTAAAAGTGGGTATTTGTTGAAGCGTAGGAAAGAATCTTTGTGGTTCGGGGAGTGCCTATAACGCAGATTTATCGCAAAAAGTGTATATTTACGTATCGATAAAAATAAAATATAAAGAGGTGATTATTACTTTCAACAAAAAATAAATAATGATTATATCGTTGGTAAATTGTTATCGTTTAAGTTGGGTCAATATCGTTCGTAAAAATTTATTTATAAATTTTAAACTTCTTTATTAAATATTATTTATATGATTTAATTACTGTTTTGCAAAAGTTTTTTTTTAAAAACGAACAACACTAGTCAATGTCAGGAAATTAGGTGTACAAAAAATCATATATCTCTAGTTTTATTGTTAAGTGAAAGTTTTTTTTTTTTAGCTTGCGCGATTAGTAAACGCGCACGAGGGAGAAAAAAATAAATAGTGAATTTAATGACGTCGTTCATTGATCAAAAATACGGATTGTTACACTTCATCTCATCTATGATCATCTAACTTGGAATCTTCATTCTAACACCATCCTTATGCTTCCCTAAATTGAATATATTCTTAACCATCACATCTTCTTCAAAATTGTAGTACTTATCACGAGCTCTGTGAGAAATCTTAGGGAATACAGTCATGTAGTGTCCTACAAGGAGTTTTATGAATCTTGGATAAGGAATTTATGTTGATGGATGTTCAAGTGCATAATGCAATCCTTCCCAAAGTAGCTCAACATAATCTACATGTATATTGTTGACAAAACAATATAACATCTGCATAATCTGCAAAGGCGGTTGATCATGACCAGTGACTCGCGTAGTAAGACATCGAGCAAATGTGTTTCCAAGTGTCTGCCATGGTTGTACAAGTCCTGTCGTCTTGAAGTTAGATGGTGATCTTAATTCCAGATTAAAACCAAGAGTATTCAGAAAGAATGGAACCATTTCTGAAAACTTTGGAGCAGCAACAAATCGTTCATGATTGTTATCGGTAGCTTGAGGCGGATGAAAGATTCTTCTAAAATCATTAAGATTCAAAGTTAACTCTTTTCGATCAAGCATAAACTTAAGCCTATACTTTGATCCATCTTCTTGAAAATTATGCTAGAACTGCCCAAGTAGATATATGGCACTGATGAAGAAGCATCAATGCTGAATCAGAGTGGATGGTTCTGAATGATGTTTGCCATGATTTTGCTTTCATTCAGATACAACGGATTATCAAGATCGATCTTCTTATTAGAATCCATGAGTGCATAGCATTTGTTGGGTGGACACAATTCGTCTTGATGAACATCAGCTAGTCTTTGTGGTTGGGCCATGATAAATTTTGAATGAGTGATAACAAGATGTTAGATAACAAACAATTAATGTGACATTTTTGTCTCTTTTCGCTCTGTCTGTTTTATATGTTCTGGCAATTTTTTTTAACATATATTTGATCAGTTTCTTTCTCATGTGCGTATTCTTGCTTTTTCTAGCACATCCATACGCTTTATTTGCATTTTTCTTGTGATTTCTCTTTTTGTGTGTTTTGGCATTTCTTTTTCGAACACACTTCAGATTTGATTTTTCGCGTATGGTATTTGTCTCTCTTTCTGTTTAGAATATCCTCACCAAAAATTCTTTGTGAAATGATACTCTTTCAAGAATGATGAATATACTCTCTGATTTTGAATAAGACTCAAATTTGAGAAATTGAAGAGATATCATTCATATTCTTAAAAAAACGTTTTTGTGAAAGAGTACCATTTTGGACACAATACAGAAATTCGAGAACTTTTTCAAAAAATCATGTGTACAAAAGCATTTGTTTTTTAATCATAGAATCTGTTAGCCTCAAAATATTTAGTCAAACAAGGAAGCTCGGCTATTAAAAGGAAGCTCGGCTACGAATTATGGACGCACAGTCTTTATTTAATATATGTTGTAATAGGCTAAGTTACGGGTATTGGGCTCATTTATTTAATATAATATTGTATGCGTTGCGGGCTTAAGCGCAAGTTATCCCGAGCCCGACCCATGATCAAACACCACATGGCCCAAAGAAAGCCTCATAGGCCGACCCATGTAGACAAACACATCTAATTCATCAACTGAATGGTCACTAAGTCACTCACTCCTCATTTTGTTCAATGCAGAAAATTGTCGTAACCGGACATGACTTAGACCACTTAAACAATTAAGAATAGACATATTTGATACAAAGTATAAAATTCATCAAAACTTGATCACATATTTTCAATTTTTGTGGTACCTTTTTCACAAACGTTTGAAATTCAACTTCACATAAGATATTGATCTTGTTATTTACAGACATTTGAGCATTAGACAACACATTCAAACATTAATCATTAACACATATAAAATCTAGAAAGCCCTCGCAAAAATTTGTGCGTATAGTAACAAATTCGATACTTCTGAAATTGACAGTTGACTTTTTCATTATTTACTTCTGAATTTTGACTTTCACAGATTTGATTCTTTCGAATTTGATCCTTTTCAAATTTGTTTTGTCGAAAATGAATTACTAGACCACTTTTTCAACAAATTCGATCTAATCAAGCTTTAAGGAACCCATTTTGATCATTATTTGGCATTTATCCCCATTTTGATCAAATTCGACAACTCTTGAAGACTTTTGAATTTTGACCAACATATTGAATTTGAGATTTTTAAAGATTCATCAGTTTAAAATACAATTAACAATACACAAACATCATTATTAGTATTATTAAGCCTAAATCTATCATCAATTATCAAAATCCCTAAATTTGGAAACCCTAAATCTTATCGAATTTACATTCGATCTCAATAACGTCTCAAAAATCCATTTCCAACACCTATAAAACCAACCTTTACTAACGTTTGTGAAGAGAAAAGCGTTGTGATCGTTGTAATGAACTTAAAATCAAAGATTTGATTTTTCTCCTCTTTTTTGATATGAAACTCGGAATAAAGAAAAATAAAAAATGAAATTTATTTCTTATTTATACCCTCTGAAGTTTCAAGTTTAGAAAGTGACACTTTCAGTCCTTGTGGTTTTTCCTTCCGAATTTTTGTTTGAAAAATAACATATTTGGTCCTTGAAGTTTTAGATACCGAGTTTTATTACCAAAAATTTCAAAAACTCCCCTTTGAATGATGAACCCTTTGCATAGTTAGCCCGTTTTTGAAATTTTCTTCTTTTTCAAAGTCTAAATTTTGACAAAACAATGAAAAAACTCCCCCTCGAATTATACCATTTTATAAAAATTATCAAAAATTTGAGAGATCATTGTTTTTATTTGTTTTTATTGGATTTTGAAGATTGATGTGATCTTAAAAAATGCACGGTTATGGTATCGTGAAATGAAAAAATCACAAAAATCAAATTGTTTTAACAATTGAGAAACATTTGTTCATCAATATCAACTCCCCAGATTCATGATCACAGTATTGTCAATGAAAGCAAGTGTGAGAAAAATATCAAATCATGAATCTGATTGGAATGAGAAGACATGTGATTTTGAATAAATTATGTTTTTAACTTTTTACATTTTTTATTTTTATATTTGATTTTTGTTTTTTTTTTAAATCAATAAAATCTTTTTGGGTTTTTATATTTTTACTTTGTTTTTTAAAAATGTTTTTATAAGTTTGATGTATGATCTTTTTCAGTAGATACTTTACCATAGACTTTACAAACTGGTGTTCGGAGTTCATTTACATCTCATATTAATACGATGAACTAAGTACTTAAAGCGTTCTTTCGGAAGAGTTTAGTAAATAGATCCGCAAGTTGGTATTCTGTTCTGACAAAGTATAATTTCACCGTTCCCTTTTCAACATGTTCTTTAATAAAATGATATCAGATTTCTATGTGTTTTGTACGTGAATGCTGATTCGGATCTGCATGAAATAGCAATAGTGCTCATTTGTATCGCATAACTCATCGGTAATATGTTTTCTTGTATCCGTAGTCTAGTAATGTGTTTACGCCATCCTAAGATGACCTTCGTTGCAAACACGTCGGACAATGATCTTACTCAAAGCTTTCATTATAGACATCGCTAGTTACAATCTTGATTTTCTAGAACTCCAGCTCATGAGCTTTTTACCTAAGAATTGTAAGCCTCTTGATGTGCTTTTGTAGTCGTCTTTACATCCTGCATGGTCTGCGTCTGAATATGCAATTAGTTTAAATCCAGAATCCTTCAGATACCATAAGCCCATGTTATAGGATTGTCTTAGGTACCAAAAGATCCAATTAACCTCTTTGAGGTATTTGACCGTAGGTCGTGCTTGATAACGAGCACAAACAAAGGTGGCAAAAGCAATATCTGGGTGCGACTAGGCTGTTTAGATACATGAACCTCTTAATCATTCGGCGATAAGTCATTTTGGTCAGTAGGAGTGCCTTGTAAATTAGATTCCATTCTCCTAAAGTGGCCATAGGTGTGCTCATGGAGAACATTCATCCATACCATGTTTTCTTTATAAAAGCTCAATTGCGTATTGTGACTAAACTCATGAATATTGCCAGGGGGTGGATTGCATGAACTTGAAGTCAGATAGTACTTAAATTCACCCATCATAGACATTTCAAAATTATTTTTCGTAAGATTTGCAAATTGTTTTGAAAAAATCTGATTAGTAGAACAAAATAAAAAAAAAATGATGTCACTCGATATATACTTGAACAAGTAAAATGTCTCCCCCGTGACATCGTGTAAACAAAGTCGGGGTCAAACCAATTCCTTTATTAAAATGGTGATCAATTAGGAAGGAAGAAGTTGTCATACCATGCGCGTGGTGATTGTTTTTGAGACCGTATATGCTTTCTTCACTGTAGACCATGGGTCTGGAAAAGTCTGGGATTGACAAATCCATCAGGTTGATAACTTATAACTTCCTATTTCAAACTAGACCATTGATGATGTACCAGTCTTGACATCCCAGCGAAAAAAGATTATAATATTTTTATGTGCAGCAAAAGCAACGAACATCCGAATGGCTTCAAGACGAGCAACCGAAGCAAAGGATTCCTCAAAATTGATGCCTTTTTCCTGCTTGTATCCATTACAATGTATTTTTGGTACGTTTTTAGTCATTTAAGTCCGTTTTTAAATGGAAGATGGTATGTGTAATTAAGCACATACCAATATTCTTTCCATCTGGTCTAGGAACTAGTTCCCAAACATCTAATCTCTCAAATTGATGTAGCTCATCTTGCATTGATTCTATCAAACTATGATCTAACATAGCTTCTTTGATGTTCTTTGGTTTAAGAGTGCTAACTGTTAATGCATACATGCATACCTCATAATCAGTCTGAAGTCTTTGTCGAGTCATCACAGGTTTGGATGGGTCACCAATTACTTGTTCCAAATGATGAGCTTTAGTCTAAATATGTGTTGAGGGTTGTACTTGGTGGAACTCATGCATATTTGATGGATCTAGGGTTGTTGTATATGACTCAGCTTCCTCAAAGTTTAGGACATCATATGAAACAAAGACCGTATTACCATCAAAGTTTGCAGAGTCTTCTTGATATGATTCATCAGCCTCATTTAAGGAGATTGGAGAAGTTTGTTCATCGAATGTAGTTACAATGGGAGGAGTCTCGTGTTCTTTAACAACAGTTGAAGATATCGAAGGTGAGTCTTCATGATTATGAACTTGTTGTGTAGCGGAATTGATGGACGTGTCAGAAGACCTCTTCTCAAATTATTCTTTGTAAATTGGCCCGTATAAATTATCCAAATCTTCCTTAGATAGAATATTCATTGATTCTAATGATGAATCATCATTGATGAATCGTTGAAAATCGGGTTCTAAACTATCATGTTCAGAAGCCATAGTTGTAAGCTCGTCAAACTTGACGTGGATGGTTTCCATAATCTTTTTGGTGCGTCGATTATAAATTCAAAACCCTTTGGATGATTCCGAATCACCAATGAAGATACTAATGTCTGCTTTAGGTTTCATTTTTTTAAGATCATCTCGGTCATTTGTTGGATAACAGAATGAACCAAACACATGAAAATACTCCACATTTGGTTTTCTGCCATGAAGAAGTTCGTATGGAGTTTTGTTGTACCTTGTATGAATTATTGATCAATTTTGAGTAAAGCAAGCGGTGGAAATTGCCTCGGCCGAAAGAAATTCTAGTAATCGTGAAAAGATAAGCATTGTACGTGCAACCTCGATAAGAGTATGATTACGTCGTTCAACAACACCATTTTGTTGAGGCATACGAGCAATCAAAAATTGTTGCATAATTCCTAACTTATCATAATGAGCTTTAAGAGTTGCATTCTTGAATTCAGTACCATTGTCGGTGCGAATCTTGCAAACTTTGGCATTGTAGTTCAATTGAACTCGAGCAATAAAATTATTGATTATCTCTGGAGTCTCATCTTTTGTGCGAATAAAATATACCCATGTGAATCGAGAATAATCATCAACGATCACAAGAATATACCGCTTTTCGTTGATTGATGCTACCCGCATTGGTCAGCATAAATCCATGTGTAGTAATTCCAACTTGGAATGATTAATTGGAACCACTTTAGGTGGATGAGAAGCTTTCTTGCTCTTTCCCCGCTCACATGCAGAACAAAGGTGATCTTTTCCGTATTTGAATTTCGGAAGACCATCAACCATGTCGTGTTTGGTAAGATCATTTATGGTACCGCAATTAAGGTGTGATAGTCTGCGATGCCATAACCATGACTTTGTTGAAGTGGCTTTGGACATAAGACAAACAAGTAAAAAAGCAGCCATATCAGAAATGGAGATAGTATACAAATTGGATTCACGGTCTCCTGTAAGCAGATCATCTCCTTCCAGATTTCGCACGTAGCATGATTTTGAGCGAAAAGCAACTTCTAGATCACCGTCACAGAATTGTCTGACATTGAAGAGATTATGTCCTAGGCCTTCAACGTAATTTACATAACACACAGTGATGTTGCCTTGTACATAATCATCATAGCCTGTGATTGCTGCGAAATGATCGTTCCCAAAGCGGACGGTTCCCATGAATTTCTCAACGAAATTTTTCAGCAGTGATCGATCACCTGTCATATGCTTTGAACAACCACTATCAACAATCCACAAAACGATTCGAATTACCTGCAATACAAGAATACAACATTTATGGACAAGTGGACAATTTGACTACCCATTTTTTAATAGACATAGATGTTTTAAGCGTAGGTCGACTATTAACATTCTGAGGTGTTTTAACAGGTGACCAACCAACATTTGGTTGTAATTCGTACCACTTTTGTCACATTCGACTAGTTCGAAGTTTGTTCTTCATGTAGTAGCTAAGTGAACTTTTGGGATTAAAAGCCTTCTTGAATTTACTGTTGTTAAGGTATTAGTTCTGCTGCTAAGCATAAATTAGTGCTATTAGTAATCTTAATGAAAAATATGCTAAGTAGTTAGTACTGCTAGTTACTACTGCTAGTGTAAGTTACTACTGCTAGTGTATATTACTACTGCTAGTTACTACTGCTAGTAATGTTAGTACTGCTAGAGTAAAGTTAGTACTGCTAGTGTAACTTAGTACTGCTGGTGAAGATTGAAAAAAACTTTCTAAGTAGTTAATGTTGCTTGTACACAGTTAGTGCTGCTGGTACAAAAGTTACTATTGTTGGTGTTGAAAGTTAATGCTGCTGGTATAAAAGTTACAACTGCTGAAAAATTACAACTGCTGAAAGGATAAAAACTGCTTAGAGAAAAGATTGCTTATGGGATATGTATGAGATATTTTTATAAAAGATACGTATAAGTTATTTGTTTAGAAGATCATGATAACTTAGGAAAATATTGTAATCCCATTAGGACTCCTTGGTGTATAAAAGGAGGTCCTAGGGTATAGAATTCTATGTATTAAGGTATCAAAAAGTATCAAAGTATTAAATTGAGTCATTCATAGAATTGTCATAGCTTCAAGGTTTTGTAACCCTAATACTATGAGAGTATTCATATTATTTGTAATAATAATATTGGAGCTTTTATTGTTGAATTAAATTGTGTTCTTGTGTTACTATTTCATTGAAGAATTCTTCTTATATTAAAGATTAGATTCCGCATAATCTTTAGTATTATCAAACAAAGTTTCTACTATAGTTGTGTAGGATTTATCTTGCTTAACTAAACTTTACATAAGCTAAGGAATTCAAGATCTATTAAAGTGGGATCAACAAAAACATTGAGAAGTCGAAAAATATAAATAACGTTTTTAGACATTATTTGTATTAACAATCTCCTTATTTTTTATGATGACAAAATATAAACTCATTTTGTATAAAAGTAAAGGTTTCAAATTATTAATGAGTTTTCATTCCATTTCTCCCCCTTTTTGTCGAATTCAAAAAGGATGATCGTCGAATTGTTATAGAAAGAAAAAAGTCGACGATATCAAGATTCCCCCTTGATGTATGCCCCCTCATTTGGGGCACAAAGGGATCGATCTTACTAAAATTATTTGCTACAAAATAAAGTTAGAAGTACAAGTGCAAGATAAAATATTCTCAACTAGTAGCACTTATAGCAACATGCAAGTTAAATCATAAAGTAGTTTTATTCATTACTTAATAAGCTCATACAAGAAGCATTGATTACCATTAAAACTAAATAAGAGATAAGATAAATTCATACTATAATGGTATGAATCATTACAAGATAAAGTAAATAAGCATAAAGTAAAGACATATTAAGGCATAAAGCTACACTAGTGGATTCTTGAAATGTAGAAGATGCCATAATCAAAAGATGGATGGTCGATTATTTAGGTAGATTAATGATATGAGATTGATTAATTAAAGAGGGAAACATATGAGGTTGGTGACACATGGTTTGGAGGGGTGTGAGTTTGAGGTATGAGACGGGTGAGAAGAAATTGAATGAAGTTGAATTCATTTCTCAAGGAGTGAAATTAGTGTCTAGAATACTTGCAACAATGAAAAAAACTTAAGTGAAATTCAACTTGTGCATGAGAAGGAGGATGAATTGGTTGTGGTGGTGGTGAAGATGGTACATGAATGTAGGCATTAGATGGGTTAGTGTGTGAATCAAGGATGGTGGAGATGTTGTGAAGTTGGTTGATCATTTGATAGAGGATGAAAAAAGAGTTAGTGGTAGATGGGAGAGGTAGGTGAGAAGGCACTTTGGTGAAGGAGAAGGGTGGTGTGAGAGGATGGTTATGACTTTGCCTCCAATGGATCTAGAATGGCTTTATGGTGTTTTCGTGAGTATTGCTCACGAGTGAGATTTCTTCGAGGATGACATTGAGGATTGTGAATAGATAGGAGAAAATTTAGAAGAGACGATTTGAATATATGTGAGGGTGGATGAATAAGTTGATGTGTTAATAAGTAAGTTTATGCAATGCATGGTGTTTTGATGATGGAAACATCTACAGATGTTTGGTTTATTTGGGAAGTATTAGTTTTGCTGGTAGTTGTTAGGGACAAGGGATGTGTGAAAAGGAGGAGACATGAAGAATTTAGTGACTTCCTCTGTTGGCGGTCTCGTAAACATGTGGCGGTCCCATATATATTTGGGGGCCGCCGTGTATTTTAGGGGGCCATTTTCTAGAAAGTTACGAAATTCTTCTTATGTCGCCTTTTTTAGAGTCACCAAAAAATAAGAAGGTTTGAAGAAGATTGTGGCATTTCCTATATTTTTAAGAACCACATAATCTAGCAAAGATGGAAAGGCATGCAATGGTAATCCAGGTGGAAGCATGAAAATGACATAAAGTCTATAAAATATCACATAGCAAGCAACAATAGTGATTAAGGGAAGTTATACATTTACTAGAATTTATCATAATAATATCTAGTTTTATTCTACTGGCAGGATAATCCTAACAAGGGATCGTGTTATATTGCCACATCTAATTTACATGTGATGATTATGATGCGCACATCAAACATCTTCAGGAATTTCATTAGTTGAAGAATTGTGTAAGGGGTTCATTTTTGTTGTATAGGAGATGAATTTGTGATTGTTTGGAGAAATTAGTTAATTTGTCAAGAAATTTTGACAACAAGAGTCCGTATGGTAGGATAGCATTAGATCAATGCTTGAAGTTATTTATTCGATTTAGAATGAAGATGAGAAGATGTTTTTTTTTTTGAAAAAAAAAAAAAAAAAAAAAAAATTGAAAGCAAAAAAAAAAAAAGAAAAAAAAAAAAAAAAAAAAATATAAAAAAAAATAAAAAAAAATAAAAAAAAAAAAAAAAAAAAAAAAAAAAACAAAAAAAAAAAAAACATACAAAAACAAAAAAAAAAAAAAAAAGGGTGCTGAGAAGTAATGCAAAAGAGCATATAGGCTTCACAGGCCGACAATAGATTTTTGTCAATATCAACGGTACATATGATGTTTTCACAAATGAGAAAATGCGTTGTTTTGAGATAAGGACAAATTTCTTCTATGAAGAGATTGCATGGATCCTCTAATGCAAACTTGAAACCATTGAGACGTTTCTTAGTTATGTTGTATATTATTGAGGTTGGATGGGTTAATTTTGTATAAAGAGGATCTTTTGATGGAGTATTGTTGTGTTTATTTATGGATTTTAAAGACAATTCATTGTTATAAAAACAATGTCCTTCAAACGAAATATTGACTAGTGTTCTAAAATCCTGAAGTGAAGCACCAACTCGTTTTCTATTTATTTCACACAAAATGATCCAAATATCACTTATAAGAGTTAGATCAAACGTTTATAGAATTCGTATATGAATTTTGGATACAAGTTTCTCTTTAAATGAAGGAAGGTTTGAAATCTGGTTTTGTTAGGTTCTTTTCTAAGATACCTTTGAAATCAAATGTTTTGTCAACTATTCTTCCTTCATGAATAGGTCGACAAGGTATTTTTAGATATGGTAATTTTTGAGGAGACTTGGTGTGATTAAAAAGGTATGGTTTATTTAGAGTTAAAGAAATGTGAGTTTCTGAGCATTTGTGTTTATCTTGAGACATTCTCTTTCACCTATCATCAATAAGATTATTTTAGTATGTATCATTCATAATTTTCAACATCCTTTAGGCAAGTGTCTAGTGTGTACCTAAATGTGACAAATGTGGAGTAACGATTAACTCGACCTAAAAATAAAATACTAAGAGTTAATCCAAAGGCTCCTTAATTTGATTTTGCTCATCCAAACGTTGTCAAAAAATATATGAATTAGGTTCTCGAACTTGTTCATGAAGATCATTATGCATGTGTTTAAAAATATTTTTAAGTTGTATTAACAATGCATAACAATAATTTTATTATGTTCCTAACGTAAGTGATTTAAAATAGAATTGGGGTTTTGGTTTTAAATCAATTTTTTGACAAACTCACTAGTGTATGTAAATCTTATGTATAAAGGATGCCATTTAGTTATACATATAGCTAGTCAATTCCTAATTGTACAAAATTAAAAGAAAATTAGAAAATCCCCAATTTTAATTTTTGTGTTCATCATGAACCCTAGACTCAAATTGAAACAAAATAGATTAAATGACTTACAATTGATGATCTTTGTGATATTAGGAATGATTATTAGTGATGATTTGATCTTCAATTAGTGTTTTGGTGGTTGATTTTGAGTTTTGGGTTGTTTTGGTTCGTGTTCGTCGCACTAGCAGGATGAAGGGGTGTTTGTTTTTCAGTTTTGAATTTTTTTTGACTAAGTATAGATTTTGGTGGTGGCGGTTCCATATCGATCAGGGGGCCGCCTGAAAAAGATTAAGGGCCGCCTGAGATATGAGGGCCGCCCGTATTATAGAATTTTTGGACTTTTAAATTTTAACACGAATTTACTAGGAAGAGTGACTAATTAATTTGCATTTCGTGAATTATAGAGAAGAGAAAGAGAACGACTAATGCGATTTCTTATAAGAATGTGTTAATCATTCCTAAACCAATGAGTATGATAGTTAAACGATTCACGTTTAAGGGGTTTCGTAAGAATGTCGGCGATGTTGTCAACGGACGCACACTTTTTCGATTGAGATATGTCCTTTCTGGACATTATCATGAAGAAAGTGATGACTGAATTTGATATGTTTGGTCCGAGAGTGTTGCACGGGATTTTGCTAAGAGTCATCGGCCTTTATTGTCGCACATGATTGGGGACGTCGTCGGTTCGACGTCGTAGTCGATTAAGAGCATTTTAAATTTCCTTGCATTGTGTTGTATTTCCTTTCCAATCTATTTCGTTTCTAATGTATTAGGGTTTTTATATTAAATAAAAGTTGAAGTTTATTCCGTTTATAGTGTACAAAACCACAAAAAAACCCGGTCAAAACCGGTTTGGGTGGTTAACCGGTTCTAAACCGGTTCCAAACCGGTGGGACCGGTTTGACAAAAACCGCACCCCAAACCGGTTTCAAACCGGAACCGGTTTTCCCCGAACCGGTTTCGACTGGTTCGTTGACCGAAACAGGTTCCTGTTTGACTGAAACCGAACCAAACTGGTTAACCGGTTTGCGTACGTCTACATACATGAAACAATATATAAGAACCTAACTTGAAAGAAATTGATGATATAGTGTATCCCCCGACTTAAATAGGCTGGATCTCACTCAAAACAAAGAAGCCCATCTAAAAGTGAGTAAGATGACTTTTTTCGAACCACTCAAGGGTGACGCAGTGGCAAAAAGGCTTGTGAATATCACTCTAAAATATGTGAGGTCTCTCAAGTTTAATTCGTGCTAGGTGCAAAGAACCTTGAAGTGGCCACACCAACTTCCTGAAAAAGGAGAGCTTTACCTGATTTAAGTCTGTGTGGTGGTGGGTTCAAATCCGGTGGATTAGTCGGCAAAAATGTCGGAAACCATAGTTACCTAAAAAAAGATGACTTTCTCTAAATAAGGGGATAAGTCCGGTGCGTCCAAATAGCCAACAACAAGAGAAAAGTCCATGACCAAGGAACCACGGTAGGCCGTGAATCTGGATTCTGGAGCCCAAGAACATCCGCGGAGTAATCCTTTTAAGTGAAGCAAGAACTTATCCCAGGACGTGGATAAACCCAAAACCAGAGAAAGTCCACAAACTAGCCAAAGAGGGGAAAAACTATAACTTCAGATAATGAAATAAACATCCGCAAACCAAAAAGAGGAAAGGTCGCGACTTGCCGATGAAGGGCAACATTCCCAAGTCATGGAGCACTAATGGCGAAGCACAAGCAAGTCAAAGGGCGTGACTCCAATACTACTTTCTCTCTAGATTCTTACTCTCACGCCTGATGATGATCGTGAGATCTCCCTCCCATGATGAGACTGACAATGTTTTCTTTCTTAGCAGGAGATCATTTATATTCACTTAGCTTAAAGTTCCCCGGATTACTTGGAAGTCCTGCTTTTTTGTAAGTCCAGCTCACAATCAACATCACTTTGAATTTTATACTAACAAGTTGGCACCATGTGTGGGACACAAACATAGTCACATTCAAAAATTTCTTACCATGAGCAACCAGGCAAACAATGCCTCCTTGCAGGAAGGGACAGTAGACAACTACATGATTATCCACCCGAATATTAAAGAAGTGGTTTCATGAGTTTTGTGATAAGCATTATAAACAACTCCTACCTATGATGGCTGGCTGAGAAAGTCCATCAAGAAAATCTTAAAAGGGTGAAAGGTCATTTAATTTGTGGAAGTTAAATAGCTTACAAAAAGACTCAGAAATCGAAAGAAGATCCCAATATTCTGAACTGTTGGAGGGGGAAAATCTAAAAAGAAAAGATAGACCAGTCCTAGAACTAAGTCAAGAACTAGCCTCCATTCTCGGTTCTCTACCGTCTTTTCTAGGCTCGGACATAGAGATCATGAATCCTCCTCTCGCGGGAACTATGAAGGACCGATCTTATTTTCCTGTTCAGGTCCAAAACTGGCTGATATATTCTCACACCTAGGATCTTTAGAATGCACGCGCCAAGAGCAAAAGACGGACCTGAGATATCGGAAGTCCGCTAGTGCGCGCCTAGGTTTTCTGGTACCGGAGAAACGAGGGAAGGAGGTTAGAAACCTTATCCGGAGTTATGTCACTTACTCTAGTGAAAGGTAAAGGGAGATTGAAAGGAATCAGGATGAAGCTGATCGTACAAACCACAAGGATCGAGTCTTATTCAAAGAAACTAACTCTTTAGAAAGTGAAAATAGTGGGGGAGGACATTAGAAGTCAAAAAGGAAAAAAACTAGCACTGAGGATGATGACTTATCTCGTCCATATAAGTGTGAGGAAACAACTCCCTTTACTAGCTGAATCCGCATATTTGTCTTCTCAATGAGAATTTGGATGTTGACCAATTCTAAAACACATGACGAGTCCGAAGATCTAAAATATCACTTAAAAGACTGCCAGACCACAGTTGTAGTAAAAAGGTGGTTCATGCCTACCTGGTATCACATGTTTAATTCCACTCGGATGGGTGTGGACAGGCCATGGTTTGATGAGCTTCCTTCGGATTATATAGATAGTTTTGAGGAATTATGAATGATGTTTTTGGATTACTTTATTCAACAGAAAAAATATACAAAATATTATGTAGAACTCCATCACATAAAGCAAAGAGAAGGGAATCTACAAAAGCATTCATGGACCATTTTGAAGCTGGAAGCTTACATGTTAAGGGAGCTCTGGAATGCCTTAGTTTATGTGGATTCATGCATGAGATAGCTAACCCTGACTTGATCAAACGATTGAATAATAACATCCCCAAAATGGTGGATGCGATGATGAATGTAACAAAGGCTTTTATTCGAGGATATGTGGTTGTAGCTAACCAATCTAAAAGAAAAATTTTCCCATCATGGGAGAATCATGACAACATGGCTAAACCAAGCGTTGGTCCAAGTTTTTACAAGAAATTGAATTTTAAAATTGCCAAAGGACTAGTGGTAGAAGGAGTGACCGTTTCACACCTCTCATCAAAAAACCTAAGGAAATTTTAGTAATGAAGTCTATCTAATTTAAAGCTCGTCCACCCGTGTCAAGTTTCATGGAAAATAGGAATGAAAACAAATTTTGTGAGTTTCATGGGGATAAAGGGCAAGACACAAATGATTTCTTTCACCTCAAGAAGAAGATAGAAGAAGCGGTGACGTCGAGTCACCTTGCCCACCTCGTGAAGGAAATTAAGCAAGGTGACCCCAAAAGAGATGCTACATGTAACACCCTCAAAATCGAGTCGCAGCGGAAAGGTAACAATGGGGCGCTACTTCAAAGTACAACAAACAAGATATAGGAAACGACCTTAAATGGACGTTAAAAATAAGATTCATAATGCCATTACAAAAGATCAGAGTTTTCACGTTAGGTCCTATAGTTTTGATAAAAAAAACATTAAGATTTTATAAGACAAAAGTTTCATTAAATTTAAGAAAATGAATCTTAATAGTATCCAATTTCCCACGGGGGGCTCCCATCTAGATTATTGCCTCAGGGCACTGAGATTAAAACATGCTAAAACGTCAACAAATTTGTTGAGTGAATTCATAGGTTGTCAGGAAAATAGCGTGGTCCACTGGATTTAAGTAATAGTAGGGACTATGAAAACATTCTTAGTCCAAACTTGTATTTTTGACTAAGCTCAGGACATGTACCTTACGTATAACTGTCATCAAACAGTTACTCGAGGTTTGTGCCCCAACACGGATAAGATGTTTACAAAAATATCTACGGTATTTTATCAATACAGATGATGACAACATCTCCGAATTTTTTCTCTCGAATGTTAATTGCGTCAATGGTCAACTAGAAAACCACAAGCCTAGCGGGGAATATATGTCAGTCCCGATTTGATCTCATCCATAACTAGCGTATATCAGCAGGTAATTAACGGTTCATGATAAAAAGCGGACTTAAATGGCAAACGGTAACTTTAGGCAAGAATGTATGATCGGAAATAGCATTCAGTTTTGAAAAACACTCTGTGTCCAAGATTTCAATCATGTAATTCCCGTATTTAACTACAAACAAAGTAGTAGAAGAGTAAAGTGGCTTACGAACTCACCTTGTGTGAATGGTAATCTACAAGTATTCACAATAGAATAAAAGCGTCACGGCATTACGATCGGATGCAACATACTCCAATATAGGTGTATACGTACTAAACATACTTGATTTTTTTTTTAGGTGTATAGCTTCATACTCATATTCGGGCTATCATAATTAAGAGGTCATGACACTGACGTTCGAGGAGTTAGGACAATTTAAATCGTAAATCTAACAATTCGTCGAATAAGCCATCCTAAGAGGCTCATTATGACATACATAGTAATATAGTACGTTTGATAACAACGATAGGTCTATTAGTTCAATACCACTCTATGGTTTTGGTAAATTGTGTTTTAATAAGTTAAAACGTTTATAATTTCCATTTAGTAAAAAGCATAAACTTTTGGTTTTAAGCCTGATTTTAGCGTTGTTATTATGCCCATCTTTTCGTTTTAGGAGAGTTATCATAATTTGTATTTTCCATCATTTTGGCACCCTCTGGTGAACAGTATCTTTTATGTCACATCAGAGGTGGTTTTTTTTAATCGTATTTGTTGTCGTTAAAAACCGTAAATGTCGTATTTTATGCGTTATACTACGTTTTTAATGATTCTTTTCGATAGGACTTCTCCGTTATTGAAAATTTCTATAATTTTATGATGTTTACATAAAATGTAACTTTCTCGTCAATGCATAGTAATTTATAAAAATTGTTTTTATAAAAGTATTAATGTCGTTAAATCCTTGCGAAATTCATCTCTTGTTCGTTATTAATTGAAAAATTCGATTCTAATCATTTTGGAATCCTAAAATATGTTTATTTGTTAAAAATATCATACTTGCATGTTTTGAATAATTTTTATAAAAAGTTGTTTTTAAACTCCGTTTAATTAAGTATAAACTCGGCTTTAAAGAAACTTTTTCGTTTATTAATCACGATTGACACAGTTTCTTACCTTTTCAGGATCGTCGTGAAAATGTATTTAATCTTATATTATAAAATATAAATTGAAGTAATGTTTTTATACCACTTTTGGGTACAGAATGGTTGGGTGACTTATATTAAGTCTATTTTGAATCCTTGTTTTATTTTTTACACTTTATATTTATTTACCAAAGTAGTCACAAGTCTTTTACTTCCATTTAAGACTTTCTTTATTTTTGTGTTCATATATCATTACTAAAAATCTCATAAATAAGATTAACATGTTTTTTCCATCATATTTTTTACTTGGAAATATTCAATGTGATCCTTTTAAAACCCTAATTTTCTTATCATTTTTAAGCTTAATTATGATTGTAAATACTTATGTATCCCATTTTATATACTTCATATTAAATCCCATACAACATGTGTACTAAGCTCATTAAAAACTATATTTCTAAGAAAAATCCACGTTTATCAAGTTAAAAACATATCCTACTGGTGATTTTCTACATAAAAATCATATGATTATAATATAATAATAATAGTTACTTAGGGCTTAAGATGACCTTAATGAGATGATGTAGGATGATGACACTTAAGTGCTAAACCCTTGTTTAGACTTTAAACCCGATATTATAACCAAGAAAACCCTTGTTTTTTAATAAAACTTATGTTTTTATTGAATTAATTCTTAAAAATGCTTAGACAATGCTTGGATAACACTTTAGAAATATCTTAGGATGGATGTGTTAGTGTTTATAGGTTGCTAGAATATTTTGTATGGATTGGTTAAGAGGGGGGGGGGGGGTTGAGCGTGGGATAAGTGGAAAAATGGGAAGAGTTTTTGAATTTTCTAGTTAAGTGGTAAAGTGTGTAGGATGTTAGTTCTTGATGATACTTGTATATATATAATCCTAGTTGGTCAAAAGTATGAAATAGTGGTCCAATACAACTTCATGGTCTTAAGGAAGACTATCTTGGTCAAGGAAACATATTATGGCTATGCTTTAATGAGTAAAAACGATGTTTACAATGTACTTAAAATATAAAAACTAACTTAACTTGTAAGATTTATTTCATTTTTCTGTATATCTTTGCATACCAATTCGTCTATTGCCTATGATATATGTGATATATTTTTGTAACTTTTATGTATTGGGTATAAATGTGGGTATTTGTTAAAGCGTAGAAAAGTTTTGGTGGTTCCGGTTATGCCTAAACGTATTTTATTGCGAAACGTATTTAATTTTACGTAAACACACAAAAAGCCGAAGTATTTGGATGAGGGAACTTCAAGGATGACAAATGAAAAGCAGATTCTAAAAAACTTCGACATGACCAGAAATGCAGGAAAATTAAGTTTTTCATGACATGCAGCTAATTCAGAAACTTTGAAATGACCAGAAGTGTATGAAGAAATCTTTGAAGTCATGTCAAGAAGTTATGAGCAGAAATCCAATGAAAACCAAGATCATCGGTAGAGAAAACTTCTAAGTCATCCTCAGCAGTATTTTACAGTGTGTTCGACTGCAAGCTGAAGAAATAAAGCTGGAGCATTCAAGTAGATCAAGATCATTGAAGACTATCTCAAGGAATACTAGACTTCATTCTTATCATTTTACTTTATTTTTGATTGTAGGAAACATTGAAACTAATTCACGTGTGACACCATCTTAGAGGGATATTGTTAGCCTCACTATTTTAGTAAAGCTGGCGTCTTACACGTGAATTGGACTAACTATAGACCAACTGCTACACGCAGGGACTATTGTTGTAAACAAGGTATAGATAGCTTTGTGTTAGGCTAAAAATACTCCTCATGACTCCCCATAAGGGGTTGGTTGAATCATTGTGTAACTTTCTTTCTCTTTCTAAAAATACATAGTTTATTCATCCCTCTCTCTCTACTTTCTGTCACTAGAAAACATGTATCATCTTTTGTTCTTTGATCAACCAAGACCCCCCAATAAGGTGTTTTGATCTGCGTAACAAGCTTTGCTTTGAAATTTGAAATTTGGCGGAAATCTTTAAATTATTTCCGTCTTCTCGCAAGCTCTTTATCCCATGTGATCACAAAACAAACCAAAGCATAAAATCGTTCTACAAGAATTATGAAGTGTACAGGAAATACAAACCTAACTCATTTTCGTAGGAATCACGGTTGCATTTAGCATATGCAACAAGCCTTTTAAACCACTTGGTAGCCCAAGTAGACGAGTTTAGTCTCGTGAGGGCTTCCAGAGAACATACCCACAAAGTCCATTTATGAATACAAGTTTAGACATGTTTAAAACTTAAATTTTTAAGATTTCAGAAGGAGGTTACAGCGTAACCATAGAATGGGTTACGTCGTAATCAAGTGGTAAATTTTTTAAGTTTTAAGGTGTTACGGCATAACCAGTAAATGTGTTACGTCGTAACTGTAGTGGTTACGACTTAACTAAAGTTGTTACGCCGTAACTGCTACAAATTCAGCAAAGTTACCACATGATTATGAGTCAAGCCGGTGTCGATAATTGCCTCTTAGCTTCTAGATTCTACAAAAACAAAGTAAGAAACATGCAAACCAACTAATGTAAAAAGGAAATTTCATTAAATAAAGGACGGGTTGTCTCCCGACAAGCACTTTTGTTTATTAACAAGTCTTTAAGTTAGACTCATGCAGTCTAATAACGTTTCAGTCGTTTAGAGTCTTCTCCGTCATTCCCGTAGACTTCTTCCATTTCCTCCATTATCATTTTCCTAAAACTTGATCCATTTTTCCTTCCCAAGGACATGGTTTTATTATTCTCGCCACTAACACATATGAAGCTGCATCCATTGTTGAACTTATATTTTGTTACTTCAAATGTTTCTGTATGTACCATTGGTGGATCGTAATCTTTATTACCTAATTCTGTTTTTTCTTCATTCTCATACCAGTAATCATACCACCAATCTTTATTCTTACATCACACTCTCTTACATTTTGTCTATATTTCTTCAAGAACTTGCCCCTTTTTCTCTAATTTTTATTTTGTATTCATCGGCAAGTTGTTCAATTTCTTTATGGAATACCCAATTGTATTCATCTAAACATCTTTCTAAAGGGTTTTTATCAGGATCTAATTCCTCAGTAAACTGATCAATCACCCATGGTCTGAATAAATCTTTTCTTACTGATTCACTTATGTCTAGGTGTCCTTTCTTAAGCTTTACCCATTCTTTAAAAGTGTAATCTCTAGGCCTAGGTTTCTTATCATGAGAATTTTCATTACACCATTCCGAATACCTTTCACTCCAAACAGAATCTTTTATCAGACAGCTTCCATATCTTATAGTTAAAAAGTTTAGAAATGATACCCCACCTCCTTTCATTTCCTTCCTTTCATTGTTATCAGGGAAAAACCAATATTTTGTTTTACCAAGCTCGTTGATCCCGTAAATTTCATGCCCCCTATCACATTTGTTCCTAAACGGGCTACAGGATGGCCAAGCCTTAAAGTCCTTATCACATTCTTGTATAATAGGTTTACTAAAATGTGTTGTAGTAGTGTTATCACTTATATTCAATCTTTTAGTGATTGTTTCATCAGTGTTGATCGAGTTTAACATAAAGATTCCCTCAGTAGGGGCGATGTTAGGGTCATTCCTATTCATGTTAAATGTTACCCTCTCGTCACCTATCCCTAATGATATTTCTTTTTCAAAAACACTAATCTGGGCGTGAATGGTGGCCATAAAGGATCTTCTTAAAATGACAGTTGAATTAGGGGTTTGATCTAGAATTACGAAGTCGAATGGGAACAAGAATTTATCAATTTTTATGAGTATGTCTCTAACTATCCCAAAGGGTGCCTTTTTCCTCATATCTGCCATTTCCACTAGCATTTTGGTTTCACTAAGGTTTGTTAATTCTAAATGTTCAAAAATATTCTCAGGTAGAACATTTACACTAGCTCCTAAATTGGCCATTGCATAAAAGTTAAAGTTACCGATGGTGCAGGGAAGCGTAAAATGTCCTGGATTAGATTCCTTTGTAGGTAGCTAATCAATGGTGTTTTCTTCCTGAGAATCAGAAAGGAAGGATATTCCATGGAGATTCTTAAGTTTCTTAGGAGAGCTGGGTCCCTCATGTTCAACAATTACTAACTTTGCTTGTTCAAAATTTTCCTTCCTGGACCAAAGTTCTTCGGTTAATTGCTTGATCTGGGTTTCTATGTTTTTAAGTGAGGCGTTTTGGTTCCTAGTGTTAATATCGGCATTCTTTTAAAGCTTTTTAATCCACACCTCCATTTCAGTTCTTCTTTGAGCAGATTACTCTTGATGCTTAGCCAGTAATTCTTCTAAGCTTAGCCTTCTTTCACCATATGGTGGACGATTATCAGTCTTAGTGTAGTATCCAGGTGGTCCTACACGAAACTTTCCCCTATTATTCCCGTTAAAAGGCGTTGTTCGTTTAAATTCTCCATATCTGACCTCTTCAACTTGTTTTACTTCCTCGTTGAGGGGACAATCCTTGTCGAGATGAGGTCCTTCCCAAATTTGGCATCCAACCTAGATTGCATGAACACTTTCCTTTAGCTTCTTCATATCTCGTCCCAGGTTGTCCAACTTACTCACCAAAGCAGCTAGTCCATCATTGCTACTACTGCTTCCAATATTCCTTCTCGTTGTTCTGTCGTGCCATTTTTAAGAATGGTCAGCCATGGTCTGAATTGCTGTGAGAGCTTAGGCTGGTCTCATCCCAGGGATAGGTCCCTGCGAATCAAGCAGTTAACGGTTCATAGTGCTCAAACCCTTATAAAAGATATTTACCTTTTGATGACTATTGATGTCATGAGTAGGGCACTTGTATAGCAGGTTATTATACCGCTCCCAGACCTGGTATAATGATTAATCTCCTTCTTGCTTGAAGTTGTGAATATCTTCAAGTTGCTTTGTGGTCATGGAAGGTGGGCAATACCTTTGAATAAAGGCCTTTTTGAGGATATCCCGGGTATTGATAGTTCCCGGGGCGAGTCTGTCTACCCACCTTTTTGCGGATCCAGTAAGAGTGAAGGGAAAAACTCAGAGCATGACTGCGTCTTTAGAGACTCTAGGAATATTGAATAAGCCAACGATGCTGAGGTCCCGATTAATGTGATCGTGAGCATCCTCATCTTTGTTCCCGGAGAAAGTATCTTCCCTCAATTCGCGCATGAATTGACTCTTGATTTCAAAATTGACATTGCCTCCGATTTTGGGTTTAACCACGCCTGGTGCCTGGTTTTCTTGTGACAATGCTAAGTATTTTTCCATGGTGAGAGTATCGACGTCTTCTCCTACCATAGTTCCTGCATATATAGAGTTAAGGGAAAGAAGAGAAATAATGAAATAATCAAATTAATTCTAATTTTTAGCTCCCCGGCAGCAGAGCCAAAAACTTGATGCGTATTTTATTTTAAAATATATTTTTACCAAGTTTTAAATTTATAAAACTCGATCTACCTAACCACGCACTAACGGGCAAAGAACCCAATCGTGGGTAGTATAGAATGGTAAATACGAGGTCGTCCCAAGAGCTAAGTTGTAATTAGTTTTAATTTAAAATGTCACGTTTTGAAAATGGTTTTTGATTTGAATTGAAAGGAATTAAAAATAACAATAAAATAAATAATTGGAAATAAATGAGTTGGAGATATTAAGAGAGAAAACATGCTAACCTAGTTACTTCATTAATGTTGTTATGAAAACGCATTCCTATGAAATGTTAAACTATGGTTTCATTAGCAGTTCTAAGGTCGATAGACTTGAATGTGCATATTTAGTCTATCTTATACTTCCTGCGATTCCGAATCAGTCCCAAAACATCTGGGAGGTAGGTTATCTAGGTTGTAGTGATTAATCCCAAATATTCCCAAAACATATCTAATAATCTATAAAGATTATTAACCCTCTTTGAAAGAGTTTATGTGCTTTTTAAGTATAAGCACTTTAAGTGCTTAACCGCTCTTGGTAACGGAAACACAGTAAGAAATAGAAGAAATCATAGATTAAAAACTCATAATTCTTATAGTATTCGTATTTGAACGATTAAATACAAAACAGTAAGTAAAGTGTGATCTCGCTTGGACTCCAGGTGGAATTCTTTGAAGGTTGGAATCCTTTGTCACCTCTCCAATTGGCTGTGGAGGAAGTGATGTCGGAATAGCTTGAATTAGGCCTTTATTTATAGGTATTGAACCTGTTATGGCGCAGCTAATAAATGTGTTACGCCGTAACCCTCATACACGACATTTCTTATTTAAGCAGTTGTTACGGTGTAACCAGATATGGTGTTATGCCGTAACTTTCAAATAATGTCCATAAGTACGCGATCTTCATTCCATATTTGTGGATCTTCATGGTTACGGCATAACTGGATAAGGTGTTACGCCGTAACTCCAACTTTGTCAAGATTTCCTTCTAAATATATGGTTACGGCATAACTAGATATGGTGTTACGCTGTAACGTTGTCCTTGAACTTCGTACTTGCTTAATTTATGTTACGGTGTAACCATTTTTGGTGTTACGCCGTAACATTCTTCAGAATTTATATTTTAAGTCTTTTTCCCTTGTGTCTTGTCACATTCCTGAATTTCACCTGAAAACTACTAAATGATAGAAAATATCTCGTTTTCGAGTATTAGTGAAACATTTGCAGGTAATATAGCGGGTAATTTGACACTAAAAAGTATTAAATAATTGATGTTATCAAATATCCTCCCACTTGACTTCTGCTTGCCCTCAAGTAGAACCTGTTAGAACATTTCATAAAAATATTTCTCAAGAATAACTTCAAGAAATAAATTTATAAAACTCTTATGCTATAAAACATCAAAGCCGAACTCCTCACAAAAAGGGGATAAAAAAATCATCAGCTCTCGACTAGTCTAAGTGTTTCATTTTCAGGGTGATCGCTCAATTGCACAGTCATAGCAGGTATTCTATCATAAGATTGGAAAGTACACAAATCTGCACCAATTAGAATTAGGGTCTAAATAATTCTCAAAGGCAACAAGGGTATTATGATTTTAAAGGGTGATAAGGGGCCAGGATAGACATAAGATACACATTTAATGGTTGTTAATAAAAATACAAAACAAATAGTCTAAAATAATCTAAGGTTGTCATAACTAGTTACTGTCCATCCATGGGTCCAAGAGTTCTAAGTCCAAAAATCTGATCTCCAATAATGGGCTACTAGCTTCATTTTTGATGAGTATTGAGATAACTTGGTGTAACAATGGGCTACTAGCTCCATTTTTCTGAGATGTCTTAGTGCAATAATAGGCTACTAGCTCCATTTTTTTTTATTTTGCACCATCTTTACATTTTTAGCACATGGGTGGCTTTTTGTTTCACCCTCTTTTCTTCATGATAAATATGCGAATGTTACAAGAGTTTATATCTTTAATTATTTCCCCTGCAACATCCGATATTATACGCACACCCCCACTTGAGATAAACAATGTCGAAAGTGGTGATACAGGGGGTCTTCATAGATCATAACTGATTAGTCTTCCACGAATGCATATATTTCTCGTTCCCATTCCCCCGAACCATGGACTTAAGTAGCCAAAAATTTCAACACAAAGAAAATTAAGACTACAAGGTAGGCTAAGGTGAAATGGTTTAACGAAACATATAGAGTAGGGTGAAAACATGGATTGGTTTGACAAGGGTGATCTAGGGGTATCTTGCACTAATAATGAGTGCAACAAAAGGGTTTAGCACGAGAGGTCGACAAGTCAGTGTAACAAGTCGATAAACGCACACATATAGGCTATTTGGGTGATTTTCTAGGTGTTGCCTTCTTGAACTATCTATTCCTACTAATCAATTAGGTCTCGAAATTATGTACATGCCAAGTTCTAAAGTCTACAATACTACCGGCACACTCAATATTTTGGTGGATTTTTGAATAATATGATGGAAACGGAATATTAGGCATAAATCTCACAAAGTATAATAAAGGGTAATGTGCATTCGGCAAAGATTAATTCTAGTTATTTAAGAAAAACTTGACAAAAATTTTAAAATTGGCATAATTTTCAAAGAAAACTAGAAAATCGAAGGCAAAACATACGTCAAGTATTAATTCTACTCTCATCCCCCCACTTAATTTGTACAATGTCCCTATTATACATAAATGAAATAATAAAGAAAGAGTAGAATTAAGACAAGAAACTCCTTGAGCTTCGCTTTAAAATTTATCAGAAATCTTTAGAGTATTTCCATCTTCCCGCAAGCTCTTTATCCCCTGTGATCATAAAACAAATCAAAGCATAAAATCGTTCTACAAGAATTATGAAGTGTACAGGAAATACAAACTTAACTCACTTTTGTAGGAATCACAGTTGCATTTAGCATATGCAACAAGCCTTTTAAACCACTTGGTGGCCCAAGTGGACGAGTTTAGTCTCGTGAGGGCTTCCAGAGAACATACACACAAAGTCCATTTACGAATACTAGTTTATATATGTTTAAAACTTAAAATTTTAAGATTTTAGAAGGAGGTTATGGCGTAACCGTAGAATGGGTTACGTCATAATCAAGTGGTAAAAATATTTAGTTTTAAGGTGTTACGGAGTAACCAGTAAATGTGTTACGTTATAACTGTAGTGGTTACGACGTAACTAAAGTTGTTACGCCGTAATTGCTGCAAATTCAGCAAAGTTACCACATGATTATGAGTCAATACGGTCTAGATAATTGCCTCTTAGCTTCTGGATTCTGTAAAACAAAGTAAGAAACATGCAAACCAACTAATGCAAAAAGGAAATTTCATTAAATAAAGGACGAGTTGTCTCCCGACAAGAACTTTTGTTTATTAACGAGTCTTTAAGTTAGACTCATGATAATTCTACGTTTCGTGGTTAGAGTCTTCTCCGTCATTCCGGAGGACTTCTTCCATTTCCTCCATTATCATTTTCCTAAACCTTGATCCATTTTTCCTTCCCAAGGACAGGGTTTCATTATTCTCGCTACTAACACATATGAATCTGCATCCGTTGTTGAACTTATATTTTGTTACTTCAAATGTTTCTGTATATACCATTGGTGGATCGTAATCTTCATTACCTAAATCCGTTTTTTCTTCATCCTCATACCGGTAATCATACTACCAATCTTTATTCTTACATCACGCTCTCTTACATTTTGTCCATATTTCTTTAAGAACTTCCTATTTTTTCCAATTTTTATTTCGTATTCATCGACAAGTTGTTCAATTTATTTATGGAATACCCAATTGTATTCATCTAAACATCTTTCTAAAGGGTTTTTGTCAGGATCTAATACCTTAGTAAACTGATCATTCACCCATGATCTGAATAAATCTTTCCTTACTGATTCCCTTACGTCCAGGTGTTATTTCTTAAGCTTGACCTATTCTTTAAAAGTGTAATCTCTAGGCTTAGGTTTCTTATCATGAGAATTTTCATTACACCATTCCAAATACCTTTCACTCCAAACATAATCTTTTATCTTACAGCTTCCATATCATATTATTAAAAAGTTTGGAAATGATACACCACCTCCTTTCATTTCCTTCCTTTCATTGTTATCAGGGAAAAACCAATATTTTGTTTTACCAATCTCATTGATCCCATAAATTTCATGCCCCCATCACATTTGTTCCTAAACGAGCTACAAGATGGCCAAGCCTTAAAGTCCTTATCACATTCTTGTATAATAGGTTTACAAAAATATGTTTTAGCAGTGTCATCACTTATCTTCAATCTTTTAGTGATTGGTTCATCAGTATTGATCGAGTTTAACATAAGGATTCCCTAAGTAGGGGCGAAGTTAGGGTCATTCCTATTCATGTTAAACGTTACCCTCTCATCACCTATCCCTACTAATATTTCTTTTTCAAAAACACTAATCTAGGCGTGAACGGTGGCCAAAAAGGGTCCTCCTAAAATGATAGTTGAAGTAGGGGTTTGATCTAGAATTATGAAGTCGGATGGGAACATGAATTTATCAATTTTTATGAGTATGTCTCTAACTATCCTAAGGGGTGCCTTTTTTCTCATATCTGCCATTTCCACTAGCATTTCGGTTTCACTAAGGTTTGTTAATTCCAAATGCTCGAAAATATTCCTAAGTATAAAAGTTAAAGTTACCGATGGTGCAGGGAAGCATAAAATGTCCTGGATTAGATTCCTACATAGGTAGCTGATCAATGGTGTTTTCTTCCTGAGAATCAGAAAGGAAGGATATTCCGCGGAGATTCTTAAGTTTCTTAGGAGAGCTGGGTCCCTCTTGTTCAACAATTACTACCTTTGCTTGTTCAGATTTTTCCTTCCTGGAACAGAGTTCTTCGGTTAATTGCTCAATCTGGGTTTCTAAGTTTTTAAGTGAGGCGTTTTGGTTCCTAGTGTTAATCTCGGCATTCTTTTAAAGCTTTTTAATCCATCCATTTTAAGTACTTCTTTGTGCTAGATTCTCTTGATGCTTAACTATAATTCTTCTAAGCTTTGCTTCTTTCACCTTTAGGTGGTTCGGATATCAGTCTTAGTGTAGTAATCAAGGTGGTAAATACATGAAAACTTTCCCCCATTTATTCCCAATAAATGGCGTTGTTTGTTCGTCCAAATTCTCATTCTGACCTCTTCAACTTGTTTTACTTCCTCGTTGAGGGGACAAACCTTTGTCGGATGATGGTATTCGCAAATTTGGCATCCAACCTAGATTGCATGACACTTTCCTTTAGCTTTTCATATATCGTCCTAGGTTGGCCCACTTACTCCCAAAGCCGCTAGTCCATCATTGCTACTACTGCTTCCAATCTTCCATGCTCGTTGTTCCGTCGATGCCATTTTTGAGAATGGTTCAGCCATGGTCTGGAAATCGATGTGAGAGTTGGCTGGTCTCATCCCAGGAATAGGTTCTGCGAATTAGCAGTTGACAGTTTCATAACGTGCCTCAAACCTTATAAAAGTTATTTACCTTTTGATGGACTATTGATTCATGAGCAAGGGCATTGTATAGCAGGTCATTTACCGCTCCCGAGGCTGGTATATGATTCTTTTTCTTCTTTGAGTTAGTGAATTTCTTACGTTGCTTTGCGCGTCATGAAAGGTGGGCATTACTTTTAATAAAAGCCTTTTTGTAGGAGATACCAGGTATTGATAGTTCACGGGGGAGTATGTCCACCCACTTTTTGCGGATCCCAGTAAGAGTAAGGAAAAAACGAGAGCTGACTGCGTCTTAGATACTTCGGGGTATATTGATAAGCCAACGATGCTGAGGACCCGATCAATGTGATCCGGTGAGAACGGCTCTCCATCTTAGTTCCCGGGAGAAAGTGTCTTTTCATCAATTCTGCGCTGATTGGACTCTTAATTTGAAATTGACATTGCCTCTGTTGGGTTTAAACCGGGATGCTTGGTTTTCTCGTGACATGCTACGTATTGTTCCATGGTGAGAGTAGCGACGTCTACTTCTGCCATAGTCCTGCAGATATAGAGTTAGGGAAAGAGAGAACTAATGAAATAATTGAATTAATTATAATTATTTTTAGCTCTCGCAGCGGCGCCAAAAAACTTGATGTGCGTATTTTATTTTAAAAATTATTTTTTTCAAGTTAAATTTATAAAACTCGATTTACCTAACAACGCACTAACGGGCAGGAGAACCCGATCGTGGGTCGTATAGAATGGTAAATCCGAGGTCATCCAAGAGCTAAGTAGTAATTGTTTATAATTTGGAAATGTATTGTGTTTTGAAAAATGGTTTTGATTTGAATTGAAAGGAATTAAAAAATAAAAATAAATATAAAGAATCTGAAAATAAAAAAGTTAGAGATATCAGAGATAAAACGTGCTAACCTAGTTACTTCATTATTGTTGTTATGAAAACGCATTCATGTGCAATGTTAAACTATGGTATCATTAGCGGTTTCTAAGGTCGATAGACTTGAATGTGCATATTTAGTCTATCCTATACTTCCTGCGATTTCAAATCAATCCCAAATCATCTGGGAGGTGGGTTATCTAGGTTACAGTGATTAGTCCCAACTATTCCCAAAACATATCTAATAATCTATAAAGATTATTAACCCTCTTTGAAAGAGTTCATGTGCTTTTTAAGTATATTAAGTGATAAGTGCGGTGACCAGTTAGTTTCTACACCAGGTAAGGAGTTAGTGATCCTCCTAAGTACCCATTGGATCCCATATTTACTAGATAATCTAATTATGGGGCAAGCTAGGTCCAAACCACCCGTACTACCAAAACCCAGGGTTACATGATAGTCAAGGAATATCTAATGAAACCATAATTTAACATGAAACAATCATAACAAAAGTAACTACATATCTAGGCCAGAACTTTAAGTGCTTAACCACTTATGGTAACAGAAACACAACAAGAAATAGAAGAAATCATAGATTGAAAACTCATAATTCTTACAATATTCGTATTTGAACGATTAAATACAAAAAGTAAGTAAAGTGTAATCTCGCTTGGACTCCAGGTGGAATTCTTCGAAGGTTAGAAGCCTTTGTCGCCTCTCCAATTGTATGTGGAGGAAGTGATGTTGGAATAGCTTGAATGAGGCCTCTATTTATAGGTATTGAACCTATTACAACGCAACCAATAAATGTGTTACGCCGTAACCATCATACACGGCATTCCATATTTAAGCAGTTATTACGGCGTAACCAGATATGGTGTTACACCGTAACCTTCAAATAATGTCTATAAGTACGCGATCTTCATTCCATATTTGTAGATCTTCATGGTTACGGCGTAACTAGATAAGGTGTTACGCCGTAACTCTAACTTTGTTAAGATTCCTTCTAAATATATGGTTACAACGTAACTAGATATGGTGTTACGCCGTAACATTATCCTTGATCTTTGTACTTGCTTAATTCATGTTACGGTGTAACCATTTTTGGTGTTACACCGTAATATTCCTCAGAATTTACATTTTAAGTCCCTTTTCCCTTATTTCTTGTCACATTCTTGCATTTCACCTAAAAACTACAAAATGATAGAAAATATCTCTTTTTCAAGTATTAGTGAAATATTTACAGGTAATATAGGGGTAATTTGACACTAAAAAGTATTAAATATTTGATGTTATCAATTATCATCCTAAACATAAACTAATTCTATTTTGTGTCTAAAAGCTTATGTTTTTTCTTACAAAACCTTGACAATTATGAAACCCCTTGATTAGTGGTCTATACATGTTGTTTTTAATGATCTATCAACACAAATCATTATCCAAGACACTTAAGAACATTATGCCACAACCAATTTCTCATTAACATAACTTTACATTTTTACAAAACTCTAAATCTGATCGAAACCTATTAAACTATTAATTGAAACAGTTAAATAGATAAGGAATCAAATCAAATTATTATTCTTACGTTCTCATAAGCACATGGTAACGAAAAATAATTTGGATCGTTGTTTGCAAAGTTGCGAAAGATCAGACGTGAGAGGTTTTACGAAAGCTTATGAGGTTGCATACGAAAGTGATAAGATTTCATATGAAACCTTTTGGTTTTTATACTTACGATAACAACTTTGCGTTTCTGACACTTTCAGTCCCTTTACTTACTTTCGTAAGCTTTGACAGTCCAAACTAACTTAAATAACTCCCCCTGGAGTTATACCAATTTTCCAAAAAAAATCATTTTGATTTATTTTGCAGTTAAGTACTTGTATTTTAACCAAAAATTTCATAACTCCCCCTTAAACAAATATCCACTTTAAAATTTCTTCCTTTTTAGATAAAAAATTATTCAAAAGATTGTTATTTTTGCATTTGAAGATAACATTTTTGATTTTCAGATAATGAAGTGACTGAAAAATTTATAACTCCCCCTCAATTAAATATCTAATTAAAAAACTTATTGAGAGTTAGTTAATTTTGTAGTTTTGAACAAACTTGAGAAGATTTTGATGAATCAAAATTTTTATAACTTCCCCTTGAATAAATGTCTAATTAAAGAACTTATACAAGAGATTGTTATGCTTGCAATTCTTGCACACACTTGAGAAGATTTTGATAAATCAAAGATTTTGATGAATCAGATTGTTATTCTTGCAGTTCTTGCACACTTGATTTTATCAAAGATGATGATTTTAAAAGATGATTTCTTTTTGTGAATGGAAATGATTACAAAACACATATTTTAGAAATGACAATTCATTTTGATGAATAAATAACTCCCCCTCAGTTCATGATATATTCCTTTGCGTTTAAAGAACCACTTTTATAAGAAAAAAAACAATATCATGAAACTAATAAACCAAAGAAGATATGTGTTTGCATCAATAAATTATGTTTTTGTGATTTTGTATTTTTCAACTTTTTATTTGTTTTTCATTTTTGAAGAAGAAACAAAATATTTTTGATGTTTTTGATTTTTTTTAATTTTGTATTTTGTTTTTGAATATATTTACAAAAGTTGTTGATGTATGATCTTTCATTCAAGAAGATAACTTTGCCAGACGTTCTAACTCAGTTGGAGTCATTCATCGCATACCAATAATGTGAAGTAAGTACTCAAACCTTTCTTTGGGAAGGACTTTAGTAAATAGATCAGCAAGTTGGTATTCCGTCCTGACAAAATAAAGTTCAATTGTTCATTTTTCAACATGTTCCTTGATAAAATGGTAACGGATGTTAATGTGTTTTGTACGAGAATGTTGTACCGGATTGCATGATATAGCAATTGCGCTTTTTGAATTACAGTACATGGGAATCTTGTTGTAACAAAATCCATAGTCAAGCAGTTACGTCCTCATCCAAATGACTTATGCGCAACATGTAGACAAAGATACATACCGAGCTTTCGCAGTGGATGTTGGGAATTATACATTATTGACTTAGTACCGTTAGGTATATACCTAGTACCGATAGTTATAGTTAGTACAGATGCACAAGGCAGATCTAAGTCTGTAATGGCTTGGGTCCCCAAGAGAGCATGATTTTCTTACTTTTTGTGCAGGGCAATCCACAGCTAGAGTTGCAGGAAAAAAGAATCATTGACAGTAGATGCTCTAGGTACATGACTGGAAACAAGTCCTACATATCTGATTATGAAGAAATTGATGGTGGATTTATTTCCTTTGGTGGAAACGCCAAAGGAGGTAAGATTACTGGAAAAGGTAAAATCAGGACAGGAAAATTGGATTTTGAAGATGTGTACTTTGTTAATAAGCTTAAGTTTAATCTTTTTAGTGTCTCACAAATGTGTGACAAGAAGAACAGTGTCCTTTTTACTGACACTGAATGTGTTGTTCTGTCTTCTGACTTTAAGTTAACTAATGAAAATCATGTTTTGCTTAAAGTTCCTAGAAAGGATAACATGTACAATGTTGATTTAAGGAATGTTGTTCCTCAAGGAGGTCTAACTTGTCTCTTTGCAAAGGCCACATTAGATGAGTCTAATCTTTGGCATAGGAGGCTGGGGGCTTTTAGACTATCCTTACTATATATTTGATATTTTATTATATTATATATATTTTAAGGTGTAGTCCGAGCGGATCAATGATCATACATGTGTTGCTTGTCAGAAAGGAAAGAAATATAAAGCCTCTTGTAAGACAAAAACTGTGAGCTCAATCAGCCAACCTTTACAAATGTTGCACATGGATTTATTTGGTCCAACTTTTGTAAAGAGTATAATGAAAAAGATGTACTGCCTAGTTGTCACAGATGACTTTAGTAGATTTAGTTGGGTTTTATTTTTAGCAACTAAGGATGAGACTAGTGGAATCCTTAAGGCTTTTATAATAGGAATAGAAAATTAAATAAATCACAGAGTCAAAATAATCAAATGTGATAATGGAACTGAATTTAAGAATAAGGAAATGAACCAGTTCTGTGAGATAAAAGGGATTAAGAGAGAATTTAGTGTTGCTAGGACTCAACAATAAAATAGAGTAGCTAAAAGGAAAAACAGAACACTAATTGAGGCTGCTAGAACTATGCTAGCTAATTCAAAGTTACATACTACCTTTTGGACTGAAGCAGTTAATACTGCTTGTTATGTACAAAATAGGGTATTAGTAATTAATCCTCACAACAAGACCCCATATGAACTTTTCCATGGTAGAACAACAATTTTAAGCTTTATGAGACCATTTGGGTGTCATGTTACAATTCTCAATACCTTAGATCACCTAGGTAAGTTTGATGGGAAGGCTGATGATGGATTCTTTATTGGGTACTCTGTTAATAGTAAAGCATTTAGAGTATTTAACAGTAGAACCAGGATTGTAGAGGAGACCTTGGCCATTACTTTTCTTGAAAATAAACCTAATGTTGCAGGGAGTGGACCATAATGGCTTTTTGATATTGATACATTGACAAAATCTATGAATTAAAAGCCAGTTGTTGTAGGGAATCAATCTAATGGTAATGCAAGTACAAAAGCATGTGATGATGTAGGTAAAGCTAGAGTGGAGACAATACCTGGCAAAAATTACATACTGCTACCATTATGGCCTCAAGATCCACAATTCTCTTCTAGTTCAAAGGATTCCCCTGATGCTAGATTTAAACTATCAGGGGAGGAGGAAAAGAAAGAAGATATATGATTCATATGGAGTGCATCAGGTGTCTACAGAGAAAGGAATATACATCTACATGCTGGTAGAGAAGGAGTATCCATTGTCAAGAGGAACTCTTACATTGATGATGGTCGCAAAGCTCTTGGTGGATTAAGATAATAAGATGTCCAGATAACTTCTTAGGAAGATATTCATGCAGGCTGAAAGACCAAGAAGATGAAGTGTTTGGAAGCATCCTTTTAGAGAACAAGGTTTAATTCAAGAAACTTAATGATTTAGAGGTAAATCACAAGTTTAAGGGAGGATTGTTGGGAATAAAAGGATTCTTAACTGTTACTATTGCGGGTTCAAGTTACAACTGCTGGTTGGAGTTATTGCTGCTGCTCAAGATTAAAGAAAAAGTTCTAAGTCATTACTATTGCTAGTGTAATATTAGTATTGCCAGTATAAAATATTACTACTGCTAGAAGAGTTTCTGCTATTACAATTAGTTGGTACTGTTAGTCTGTTTTAGTACTGCTAAAGAGATATGTATGAGATATTTTAGGAAAAAGATATGTATGAGTAGAAAACGCGTTATAAGCCCATTAAGGTTCCTTGGTGTATAAAAGGAGACCCTAGGACATGTAGTTCATATATCTCATTCTTCATATTTAGTCATATATAGCTTCAAGGTTTTGTATAACTCTAACACTATCAAGAGTGTTCGTATTAATATATTGAGGCTTAAAGTTTGGTATTATACAATCTTGTTTGTTACTGTTTTATTAGTTATTCTTCTTAGTATCATAGACTAGATTCTACATAGTTTTAATATATTCAATCAAAGTTTCTACCATAGTTGTCTTGGATTTATTCAATACAACTAAGCTTTTTACAAGCTAAGCAAGATATATTCAAGTGGGATCAACATTAATCATTCATATATCAAACCGTGTGTATTTTTACAATGACTATCGGCTGATACCTTTAGGTATCAGCCATGTTTATAAAGATTTAATGTTTGGTTTATTTATCTCGATTGCTTAATTTATCGTTGATTGTTGTTTATGTTTATTAATTTATATTCGTTTACGTACTTAAGTATGCGACCTATCATTCAATTGGGTCTAGTCCTACATATTTAATGCGCTGCAACTTCGGTGTTGTTTGGGCGTAGGCTAAGCGTCTAGGATAGCTCTCCATATTCCATTGGTAAGAGTCTAGTATTCCTACTTTTTAGCTTATTCGAGGTGGGAGTGAGCAGTCATATGTGTCTATCCCATCGTTACAGGTGTGTATGTGTGGTCTTTGTCGCCTTCCTGGAATATAGGTATCGATAAAGATTAGTTAGAGTAACCAACCCTAAGCCTTATCATATAAACCCATATTTATCTTTATAAACTTGTTACTCCTTAGCTTTAGCGGTGGAGATGTGTATCCTTGCCAAGCTTATGATAGAATAGTTATCACGACTGAGCAATTGAGCGAATTAGTTACATGTTACCACATAGATTAGTTGAGTGATTTGCGTATTTTCATCTTCCTATTTCCTGAGGTGTTTGGTTGTGTACTTGTAATAGATCGAATAAATGCTTAAACGGAAAAATCCTTAGGGATACATTTTCATAAACTTCTAAAGGCTACTTAAGGACAAGTAGGATTCAAGTCGGGAGATATTTAATGACATCAAATAACGTCTATTTTATAGCATCATTTATCCCATGTAATTAACCCATTTTGTATAATTATTGCAAAGAACTATTACTTAATCGTTCATATTTAAGAATTACAGCAATTATAGAGTACTTGGTGAAGTTATGCTAAAAGGCACGCATTTTGGAGCATAAACGAAGAGTTCGAGAAAGTGTACTGATCTAACAAAAAATACGTCGTATTATTCTAGACCTATACAACGTATCCAAGACTTTGACGAATCAAAAGACCATTGCCTGACTTTGAAGAATACGCCGTATCCACATCAACGATACGCCGTATATAATACTTTGGTCAACGAAGAAGAATCATCTGGTTTTACCTTAATACGTCATATCCATCAATAAGATACGGCGTATCCGTGCCTACACTTCACAAATAACCACGAAGGATTGGAGACCCAATACGCCATATCCAGGAGACATCAATACGCCGTATTCGCAATATAGTAATAAAATATTATGGAAGATATCAAATGTGGTCCTTACTCTAAGAAATCCCCAATACGTCGTATCCCACATTGCTCGATACAGCGTATTGACGAGTTTCCAGACTCTATAAATAGACGATCCTAAACTCAGTTTTAGGTATGCAAGTGAATCCCTAAACCACCAAGTCGACCAAGAGACGAATAAAGGAGAATAGAAGGTCAGAAAAGAGCCTCAAGATCATAGGAAAACTCTTGTAATTTTCGCGCAACCGAATACGCGTTCGATTAAGGTTTCTTTATTTTAATAGTTCATATATCAAACCGTGTGTATTTTTATAGTGACTATCAGCTGATACCTTTAGGTATCAGCCATGTTTATGAAGATCTAATGTTTGGTTTGTTTATCTCGATTGCTTAATTTATCGTTGATTGTTGTTTATGTTTATAAATTTATATTCGTTTACGTGCTTAAGTATGTGACCTATTATTCAACTGGGTCTAGTCCTACATATCTAATGCGCTGCAACTTCGGTGTTGTTTGGGCGTAGGCTAAGAGTCCGGGATAGCTCTCCATATTGCAATTTATATATCTAGAATCATAGGATCACAAACATTGACCTATCCTTGCCTTTAGTCTAGTAAGCTTAGTTGAGCCATAAGGTGACCTTGGTATCAACGAGTACGTTATTATTCCATTGGTAAGGACTCAGACAGTGGACTACTAGTATATAAAGAGTCGTTAAGCAGTAAGTGGGTAAAGTCTCGATGAGCTAGGGTTTAGTAAGAGCACCATTACTTAGATCCTAAGATAGATTATAATCAACATAAGGATTCTTTATGCGGATGCGTCTAATTGTGACATGATTATCATATCTAGGTCTTAGGAAGAAGTACCGCCTAAGTCTAGGAATGATATGCCCATCGAGATAAGTCAATCATTGCACTAAATAAACAAACCTGCATTTTATTGGATTATTCATGGTTGATATGTTTTTCTTACATTAGTTCTTGACCATTCCTCTATTGTTTGTTTATCTTCTTGTGTGTTTTTATTGCTTTACTTGTCATCAAAACCCTAGGTTAGAACATAAAACCGTGCCAGTCTCTCAGGCTGAAACCCCCCTTTTTGCATTATTTTTAGGTTTAACTTAGATAACTAAAATACTGATAGATTAGATATTAACGCTCTCGCTCTTAGTGATCAACACCCTACTTACCATAAAACTTCATTTGACAGGGTACACTGCCCGTTAAAGTGTTGTTTTAGGTATAGTCGGCATAAAATAAATAGTAAAACTTGATAAATAAATAACACCTACACAACGACACATCGCACTCAAATAATCAAGTTACTATCATATAAAATCTATTTTGTTTATCAAATAACATGAGCGGATTTCTCTAACCAAACGATAAAGACCGTAAACAAATCTTTAAAACTATATAGCATACAACGGGTCTTTCGACCTATACCGTTATGTGTATACAATCAAAGATGATGAACAAAGTTGATCAGATAATATATGTTAGGATTTCAACACAAGCTTAAGATTAACAAGATCGCAATAACACCAAATGCTTATTTATTATATTAACATCACCGAGTAGTCATAAGAGGTTTAGCCTTTCATAGCTACAAAGTTTATAATAACAAAGTGAAATAGGGAAATGAGATACATACGTGATTCGGATGGGTTAAGGATCACAAGGAAACCCAATTACAAGTATCGAATCTTATTAAACCGAATTATATACTATATAAATCATCTTCGTTCTTTGCCGGAATTTCGTGATTAAACTCCAGGAATTGATAGAGATTTATGTGTGAGATGTCTTGAGTTGTATGAGATTATGTATCAAATGGCTTGAAAATCCCCTCTATTTATAGGCTAGGCGAGGCCTGAAGTGCGGCACACAAAATAATATGTGCGGCGTACTTCAGCCTAAGTTGGTTAAATCTTCATTAATGCATAGAGCAAGTGCGGCGCACATTCTGAGAAAATCGGCGCACAATGTGTATTAACTGACTTCATTTATTTCGTTGATAAGTACGGTGCACAAAATAATATGTGCGGCGCACTTCTTCAATTTTTGGAATTTATTATTTCTTTTCTTCTGACTTTGCTTCTAATGAGTGTAAACACTTGTAATTCGAATATTTTGAGCATGGACATTCTTCAAGTGATCCTGAACACATTTCATGCTATTAAGTATCAAAAGTTTACGAGAAATGATGAAATATATACAAATAATATGTGACATCCGTTAATTTTTTAGGTCAGTAACTGAAATCAAACGTATGGTACTTTGACTCTTTTAATTATCTGTTGAGTCACTTTTATGTAGTCATGTTATTTTTAACATTTAACGCATGTTTTATTAGGAACCATAGTTATACGAACGCACCTTTAACCTAACGATCCTAATTAACGGTCCTAACGACCAACGATATGCTCAAATAACATTATAATGATGTCAAAAAACTTAAGAAAACATAATTTAACCAAATCATAAAACTATTTTAAAAGTTTCATTTTTGCATCACTTTATGTATATACCGAATGTATACAATTATAACAATTTAACTTACACCTTTTGTATAATACATACACTACCAAATAATTAACAAAAAAAATAAACATAACCATCCCCCACCCCTTGTTTTGGTTGACCACAACCATCTACAAACACATAACACTTGTTGAATTCTCTTCTCATACTTACGACACATATCCCACTAAGTTATCAAAAATACTACCCAAAACCACTTAACCACACTTGAAACATGCAATACCATTCACTCTACTAGTATTTTCTCACTCTAAAATATTAGCTCTCCTTCCTCTCTCTCTCTTTCTAAAAATGTTACAAACAAGGAGAAAACACAAAAAGATTAAATATTTTAAAGGGTTTGAATCAAGAACAACAATGAATAAGGGTTAATAAGCTAGTTTGGGTTAGATTCTTGAATCAAGAAAGCTACATAAGGGTTTTATCAAGACACTAAAGCATCTCAGCCCTTAAATCTTATTTCTCATAATCATTTCATAATCAAGGTAAAAAAAATCATGGTACAAGATGACTTGTATGTCTCTTGTACCAAAACTCATTAAAAATAAGGTTTTCTTGACTTTTCTTGCATATTTAGGCATTTTTTTGTAAAATCTTTATAGATCAATTATTTTCTTGATAAAACACTCTTAAATGAGTAATAATAATATACAAAAACTTTAGTTTATTTGTTCTTATTTTTTCTAAAAGATTTATTCAAGAAAAGTGATCCAAAGTCTTGATTTCAAAAGTTATGACACTTCTTGTAAGTTTTTGTGTAAAAGAGACTTTTTGATCATGAACCCACTGAGATTTTTTTGATGAAATTAATTTTAAGACTTGTATAAAATGATTGTGGGAGTTGGTTGGGTCATTTTAGCATAATGGGTTAGTAGTTGGACTTGTTTTAGTTAAAGATATATTTCAATCAGCCCACTAATTCATGTATATGTCATATTGAATGGGGTATAAGTTGATGATAAATGAGTGTTTGGACATGGTTCAAGAATCTAAACTCAAGTAATCTGTGTCTAGTTTTCAAAAATATAAGATTTGTAAAGAGTTGAGGTAGTTTGGTTAATGAAATTTGCAAAATGATGTAAGATGTCAAATCTGCCAAAAAAAATGTTTTGAACTCTTGTGGTATTTGATCTATAAATCATAAAATAAGGCACATATTTGCTTGAAACTGATATGGGAAGTACTTAGATATGTTATTTAAAGTCTCACATTGGCCCTAACCATCAAACCTTGGTATAGTCCCTCTGTCATTCAATATACTTTGGTATGTCTAGATTTCGCCATTTTTGGAGTCGGGTATAAATGGTCGGGTATAAGTCCTTAATAAAATTTACGAAAATTCATGGACACACCTAAGATATGGAATTTTGATCTGGAGCAATAGCTTAACCATAAACTTTTGTTAACCTGGTCAAATAAATACTTGAAGTGACGGGAAATTCGGGTCAAATTTCTAGTAATTGTGTTTTTGGAAACAAATGTGAACATAAGACTTAACAAATGAACCTTAATATTGTCCGAGCATAACGTATAGGATCTAATTAGGTATATTTACTTGCCTTAGGTTGCGAGTAGAAGGTTGCGTATTCGTTTGGGTTGCCTACTTAGTGTGGTTTGCCGACAAGTCCTATTATCGTTCTAACTTTAAGCCGAGTTTCTCACAGCCCCTCTTTTACCATTTTTACGATTTTAGGGTGAAAAGCATGATGTTGTCTATTTAACTACTATGCTCGTACTTATACTTGTTTAAACTTTCGAGCATACTTAAACTTATTGAACTTGATTGAACTTGTTGAACTTTGAAAACGTGTTGAACTTGAAATTTATAAGTATGTTGTTGTATGCTTGGAATCCGCCACTACTTTTATCTCACTATATCCCCTTCAACGGGATTGAGATGCTAGTACATATAGATAGCGCTATTATGAGATTAGCCCCTCTTCACTCCCACCATAAACGAGGTGCATAGTACTAGAACATAAGACTTGTGTTATGACACTTGTTGAACTTGCAACTTATTTCTAGTGTAGGATTGTTACATTAGGTGATTGGATGTTTGGAATAGTTAGGCTAAATTACGTTTAAGTAGTGTCTTGCATAAACATTATAGCATACATTTATATTGATTTGATTTGTGTCACGTTACTTTGGTAACGAGGACTGTCTTTGGAAGATTCGATATAATGTGTTACATTACTTTAGGTAACGAGAACAATCTTTGAATACTTGTGTCGTTTTGGATTATCAACTTGTTTTTGGCAACTTGATATTAATTCGAATATACTATTTGGACATCTACTCTTTATAAAACTATTTTGTGTACAGTTTCATTTGTGCTCACTAAAATTTTATTAGTTGACCTTTTTATCATTGCATTTAGGTTGACGTTCTCCTAAAGTAGAAAGTAGTTAAATTGCATTTCAGTCATTAATAAGATGTTCTTCTATATTTGCATGGTCATGTCTTTTGATTATCCTATGTTCGAATGGAAAAAAAATTATGTTGTCTTTTGTACTTTTAAACTTGTTTGTGAAGTTGTAATTCGGACAACTTTACTTTTATTTAATCATGTATGGTGTTTATATCATCATCTTGTGTGATGTTTATTAATATGTTGCACCTTCGTTTTCCGCCTTTAGCGGGTGTTGTGACTTACAGCGCGACCTAAAATATGATAATTAAGGCTTATCAAACCCCTAGATATGGAAATGTTTTACGAAAACACATTTCATATGAAACCTTTGTTATGAAACCTTTGGAAATACATAACCTAAGACCAAGGTCTTGATACGAAAACTCAATTACGAACCAACAGATTACGAAAGCTCCCGAATATAAAACATCGAAACAGTTACGGGAACGCTCCTATAGACAGAATCTTACGTTCGTAAATTCCAAATTTCTACTACTTTCGTAAAACTTATGAAACCTCAACTCTCAAAAACCTTTTGCTATGAAATTATTAAGAAACTTATAAATCTAATTCTTGCAGTTTAAAGTGATAATGTGTGATGTTATCTTTTCAAATTTACAAAGTTCTATGTTCCGAAAGCTAATTACTGGTTTATGAAAGCTATTGACCGGTTTCCAAAATCTGTTGTACTTACGTATGACAGTTATCGAAAGCTCAAATTCAATATGAAAGCACATTTCCCGCCTAAAAACAGTTATTAAAACAGTTAACGAAACCTGATTTCTAGATTACGAAAGTTATTAAAACTCTAGAAACAGTTTTTGAAACCTGTTATCTATGTTATGAAAGCAGTGTAAACTCAAAAACAGTTACCGAAACTAGTTTTCATCATTATGAAAACTATCAAATTCAATTTTTTCGATCAAAATCAACTCTAAACGAACAATTTTCGTATACTAGCTATTAAATCCATAATTTGACGTTTTCGAAAGTTATTAATAGCGTTTTAGGATCAAAATCACGTCAAATAGTAAATCTAATATCCATATTATACGAAAGTTACACGGTATCTTAGTTCCGAAAGCTCTTCGATCGAAAATCCACACAATTAAGCTCGATTTGATGCACGAAAACACAAACTAGATCTCTCCCGGCGTCATAGCACAAATATTATGTTGATATAACCATTAATTAACCAAATTTTGTCTCATCGTCATTATTTTTTGTTTTTCCATAGAGATCATTGTCGTTTTCAAAATGTTTGGTCACAAATTTCCGCTCCTACCTAAAGACAAAGCAAACCATGACGTAAAAAAAGCCATATAAAGGAGGAAGCCGCAAACAACAAAAAACTATGCCGCCAAATACAATTATTCTTCCGCTCAAACAAACAACAAAAGAGATTATAGGAGAAAAAAAGAAGAAGCGGCTTTTAACATATTTCTAGTTTATCTGTTAAAACCCTTCCCGTTCAAACTGTGGATGAGTATTAGATAACTAGTTTAGTGAACCAAGCTAAATTGTGGGCTTGAGTCAATTATGTTAGGGGTGTGATTGCTTATCAAATAAGCTACATGTTTATTATAATTACGCATGTAATCATCTTACGTAATCACACAACCCAATCAATCATATATTGTTTTGCTATTTACATGTAAATTAGGGTTTTATTGCTTGACCTATAATGATGATGATTACAACATATATAATTATACAAGTGCTAAACAATTGTACGGGCTTGACCAGATACATATAATACTACATATAAACTAATAGTCTACTAACATATATGTATCGGGCCAAGCCTATATATTTGTTTAGCACTCGTATCATTATATATTCTGTAATAATCATCATTATAGGTCAAACAATAAAACCCTATTTTACATGGTATCAAAGCCCTCGATCCTCTCCTAAAAACACCCATACAAACCCTAATATTTTTTCCCTTTACGTCTAATTTAGTTTGCATCTTATCATTCTCACATAATAATCACAATATAATTATCATACCATCTTGTATCCATTCACATATATCAGTGATTGTCTGGTCTCCATAAACATACGATCATAGCATAGCAATACCATATATCGACTATATTTATTAATATCTTACCATCATATAATCATCACGGTTAACAAAACAATTACTCCTCCAACCATTCTCTCAAAGTCTGATAAGCTTCTCGTTGTACCGTCCATCACGAGCCTTGTACAAGTTAAACTCGACATCGAAAAGGCAAACTACTCATCGTGGTGCTTTTTTTAAGAATCATTGAGAAGGGCTAGAGGTCTTGGATCATATCAAAACCAACGAATCATCATCAAGTACCATTCCTCCTCGCAACGTCGGATGGTTAAAGGTATATTTTATAGTAAAATGTTGGATTCCTTTTATATGTAATGATATCCTTGTTACTCAACTTGTCAAAGCAAACCCTAAAACTGCCTTGATTGCATGGACTTTCCTTACAAACGCGTTTTAAGATTGCAAACGCAGTAGAACATTATCTTTACATGGTGAATGCGTGTATTATACATTGATGACATGACCGTTGATGCTTATTTTGCCAAAAGTGAATCCATAGCTACTTTACTAACCGATCTTGGTTCCCTCATACACGACGATGGCCTTGTCACGTATGTCATTCATGGCTTGAGTGATTGTTTTTCATACCTGTCCAGTATCATAGCTCACCGTTACCTATTCCCTGACCTTGAACGATTAGGTCAATGGTAACTACCGAGGATCTTCATTTGAAACACAAGATCACACCTTCGAATCTTTATACAATCTCCTCGGCTCTAACAATGTTGTTGGCCGAGAGTAGTAGTCGGGACTCTCTTGAGTCTAGGACACGTGACTCACCAAATGCAAAACTCTACATGTGTGTTGTCACTTTACTCGAACCGGACACTACAAATGGGGTAATAGGTTTATTTATGAGCAGGGTAATAGAACCAATACTTTAACTCACCATAACTCCCTTTGGTCATCTAATAACTCAAGAAGTCAACATAATACCCTAAGTAGGTTGTCTGGTATTCTTAATAACATTCAAAGCATGGGACAGTCCTAACTTATTCAGCTTGTATAGGCCCAACAAACGCTCTTAGCCTAATATGGATTAGCTGACAATATAACTCAAGCCCGTCGAATGTTACAAGCCCAAAAAACAATTTCAAGCTTCTAGGCCCACTGTATCTCAGCCCACTCCATTCGGGTTTGGCCTAATCCCAACTCAGCAGGCCCATTACACGTCCATAACCCAACAGGCCCATCCGGCCCAACACCATGCTTTTACTCCTTTTTCAGGATATAATGGTTAAGAGACGCTTCCCCCGCAAGCTTTTAATAAATTGACTCTTCAAGATTTTGGAGAGGCCGAGTGGAATATGGACACAAGTGCGTCATCTCATTTAAATTTAAATGCAAATAACGTTAGTACTATTTATAATAAAGGCATTTATCCGTCTGTCTTTGTTGGTGACGACAAATCCATACCCGTCACCAACACGTGCCATAGCTTATATCCTAACCCTCATCGTCCTCTTCATTTTCACAATGTTTTAATTACCCCTCATATTGTAAAAAAATTAATTTATGTACGTTAGTTTACTCGTGATAACAAAGTTTCTATTAAATTTGACGAGTTTGGTTTTTCCGTAAAGGATTATTTGACTCGGTAATTTCTGCTCCGATGTAATAGCATTGGAGATCTTTATCTTGTCACCACTCCTAACTCATACCCACAAGATTTTCTCGCTATTCATCACACGTGGCATCAACGACTTGGACATCAAGGAAATGAAGTGCTACGTTCTTTACTTTTTAATGATAGTATTTTGTGTAATAAAGTGAAGTCTTCCCAACTTTGTCATGCTTGCCAACTTGGCAAACATGTTAGGCTTTCATTTTCTGTTTTAGAAATTATCGTGAATTTTGTTTTTGATATTGTGCATTCGGATTTATGGACATCCTCACTTCCGAGTCAAAGTGGTATTAAATATTATGTTATGTTTTAGATCATTTTTCTCATTATTTGTGGGTATACCCATTGCGTAACAAGTCTGATACTTTTTCTAAATTTGTCAAATTTTGTTCTCTTATTAAAACACATTTTAATGCAGAAATTAAAGTATTTCAGTGTGACCATAGTGGTGAGTTTGGCAACACCATCTTTCATCAATTATTTACCAAACACGATATTCATACTCGTTTCTCAAGTCCCAGTACATCTAAAAACAGAAAATCTAAACGTATGATTCAAACAATTAACAACCTTATCCGTACCTTACTTTTCCAAGCCCATATTCTACCTCACTTCCGGGTCGAAGCCCTTCACATGACCACTTACCTCTTGAATATTTTACCTTCGACTGTAATTAATAACGACACACCTCATTTTCGCCTTTATAACACAAAACCTAACCACGCGTCTCTACGTGTTTTTGGTTGTTTATGTTATGCCCACATTGACACCAATCATAAACTTGGCCCACGTTCCACTCCATGTATTTTCCTTGGCTACCCATCAAACCACCGCGAGTTTCATTGCCTTAACCTTTCCACCAATAAAATCATCAGTTCCCGTAATGTTACCTTTAATGAGACCATTTTCCTGTCCGGGTCCGTGATATCGAATGATGCACCTTCCTCGACACCATTCCAAACATTATTGCGCTGAATTTCTTCAACAACCGGGGATGTTTCTTTGCCAGATAAAGTATGCAACATATATTTTTAGCGTGCCGATATGCGTGATTTTCATTCGTGCATGCCCCGGTTGATACGAATTCGAAGTTGGCAGCTGATGGTAACCCAGTATGTGATCTGACTCTTTACAGGAGTCTTGTTGGGGCTTTACAGTACCTCACCTTTACTAGACATGATTTGTCTTATGCGGTTCAGCAGGTTTGCCTCTATATGCATGATCATCGGGAGCCTCATCTTGCTACTCTTAAGAGGTTTTTACGCTATATTTGTGGTACATTGGATTATGGGCTTCACATGTATTCTTCTTCGAATTCTTCATTAGTTGCTTATTCACATGTCGATTGGGCGGGTTGTCTGAACACTCGACGTTTCACTTTACGTTATTGTGTTTTCCTTGGCAACAATCTACTATCTTGGTCGTCTAAGAGACAGTATACTCTGTCTCGATCTAGTTCCGAGGCTGGCTACCGTGGTGTTGCCAAAGCAGTGGTTGAGACTTTCTGGTTACGGAATTTTCTTCGCGAGCTTCATTCTCCTCTACATTCAGCTTCCATTGTTTATTATGATAATGCGAGTGCGGTATATTTATCTTTCAATCCCGTGCAGCATCAGCGCACGAAGCACATCAAGATTGACATTCATTTTGTTTGGAATTAGGTTGCTGTAGGACATGTACGCGTTTTGCATGTTCACTAAAGGACTTCCGTCTACATTGTTTGATGCGTTTCAGACTAACTTGAGCGTTTTGCGTCCTCCCGCTCCGACCGCGGAGCGCTGTTAGTGAACTATTAGTTTGTATGTATGTTTCGAGCCAAGCCCGTATAGTTGTTTAGCACCCGTATCATTATATATACTCTAATCATCATCATTATAGGTCAAGCAATAAAACTCTATTTTACAGTGTCTGCAAATAAAAATCGGTTTGTCAACCTTATTGAACGGGATTAACAGACCAACCTAGCTATCGTTAAAATAATGACATAAAAACAAAGTTGTGGCCATAAGAGAGTTTAATTGTGACAATTGATGACAGGGGCTGTTCCAATAAAAGAAGGGGAAGTGCATTTGGGATCAGTATAGCGCTCCCCATATTCGAGTATTCAACATACAACAAGATACCCAATCTCACCAGGGAAGTGAAATTTAACATATTCGAGTATTCAACATGCATTAATAATAGTACTCTGTTGTGTGAAAATAAATATTAATGATGCTATTTTGTTGTTTCAAAATACTTGTCTAGTTTTTATTACAACAAATCAAAGGGTTTTGTTAATATGTGCCCAGTGGGCATACCTTAAAGTGCATTTAATGAAAATAAACTTTCCTTTTAAATCAAAAATTGCATTTAATGAACATTAATTAAACTTATAAATTACCTTAATTACATAGAAATTTGATATTTATAATCTTAAACCTTTCACATATAAAGAGCTAAACCCACTAGGCGCATGTTAGCGAAACCCCAAATGAAATTATTTCTAAGTGGTCGTAAATATGAAATCTTATTGGTACATAATATAATAGTCTCACATTATAATTAGGACCGAGTAACTACGTGTTACGAGTATAAAAGCTCATGTTCATCGAGTATATGGCACCAAACAGCAGTTCTACAAACAAATAAATGAACACATAAACATTAGTAATGAACTGCAAATCTCGAAAACACGTCAAACCATCATTAAAAAAAAGGATCCTGAAACAGCTTTGCAAAAGAAACCATAGAACATGAAATAAACATAAGATAAATCAATTTATTAAGCAGAAGCCAACTTTGACAAATCAACACACAAAAAGGATCAACATAAATTGACAACTTAAAATGGGATTATATTAATGGAAACAAACTACAACAAAACAAGCTAACGAGCCTGTGAGTTTTATTACAATTAACAGGT
>BQNB010000323.1:127029-180050 GCA_026074375.1 Tanacetum coccineum
CGTTAAAGTGTTGTCTTTAGGTTAGTCGGCTAAATATAAATGTAAAACCTGATAATCATAAAGAACACCTATACAACGACACATCAATCGTCATCATTCTTGCCTACTTCATCATCATCCTCCTCTTCACTAGACTTCTAAGAGATTTGCTCATCATCATATTCATATGTCGGTACATCAGGAACCCCTGGTATATCACCAGTTCCTTCAAATGTACCTAAACCGTTGGTGTAAGAGCTATGAGTTTGTATCAGGCTTCTCTTTTTGGCCAGCTCTATTTGTTCAACTTCTGTTAAAGCACCCTTAGATAGCACTGTTACACCTTTAGCTTTATACATCTTTGCAATTTGCTTCTTCTTGGTAGGTTTAGCCGCCTTTGCTGAAGTCTTGAGTCATTTGCCTTTACTAGTTGGAGTAGCCTTTGTCTTGTCAGATCCAGTTTGCTTCTTCTTAACACTTGCTTTTATTTTAGGAGGTTCAGCTCCTGAAGCAATGGCATAGTACTCTTTGTAGGATTCAAAATCTTTGATGGCTTTATTTGTTAATTCATTAGGAAAAATGGCATCATATAGCTGTATGTCCTCATGCCTAGAGACAACCTTTATCGTGGTGAACATTGGGTCATCCTTGGCAAAGTGCTAGTTTACCCTGTTTCTTCTTGGAATTGATGAATCCTTAGTCATGAAGAAGTTGACGATGACCTTGGTGAAGCGAGGGTAGTACATCTCATTACTCCTCTTGACATTCGTGTTCTCTACTTGATAAACAAAGTCCTCCCACAGAAGGTAGGCATAGTCTACATTCTTCTTATGGTACATGCCCCAAAGGATTTAAGCTTGAGATAGTCGAATACTGTCATATCCAGTACTTTTACCACTCAGACATTTGTTGATGACCGCAGCAAATGATCTTCAGGGTTGATGCAGCTTGTTGACATTGACATCGGTGATCACCTTTATCTCTCCACTATGACCAAGATCTCTGAGAAACATGAGAATTTCCTCTTCAAAGGGTAGTTCCTCAAATTGTTAATCAAGGAGTTTAGGGCATATTTGAAGCATTTCTATGAAGTACTCAAGATTCACAATATGTTTCTTATTGTTTATTTTGAAACAAATTGAGTGGTGATGAACTGTAGCAGTGGCCCAAAACTCTTGCATGTATATTTCTGGAACATCCGCTGTGATCTGGAATGCGTTGTAAAAGGGAGTGAGTTTCAAAACATCATACACCACTTGAAGAGTCGCTTCTTTGGAGTTAAGATCTAAGCTTAGTCGAAGATTACTTTTTCCAATCTTGAGTCGGTTGGCAGGAGCGACTAAAGCGTCATCCAACGCAAGTTTTTGATCTCTTGTGATGTCCATGGTTCTGCTTAAGAAAGAATCAATACAGTTTTTATATATCTAAGTTTATATATAACTATATAGACCTTTTATGTGAGCACTTGTGTTTAATCATGATGTGAGAATTTTCCTTAAGCATTAGGACCTTGAAGACATTTAGCACTTGTAAAGATCTATTCCTTTGAATGGCAACTTAGATAGACTTATATGCTTAAGGGATTAAGGCAACTTCTTTGACAATTTAGGAACTGTGGTCTTTCTAACTAGTATAGAATGTAGATAACCTAAGTCGTGTTATAGTTAACCTTGATTTTACCTTGCCTTTAAGCCTATTTTAACTCAATTAGATAGCATAATTAATCAATTTTTAATTAGCCTGCTAAGTTAAGTTTTAATTTGCCTTCAAATTGGAATTTTGATCTTAAGTGTTTTTGGTCTAAATCTATTAGATCGGTTCCTTAAAGACTTCACTAGATCGGTTCCTTAATGAGAGATAGATCGAGTCTTTAAAAAAATCTACTCGATCGGGTCCTTAAGAAGAACAGCTAGATCGGGTCCTTAATAAATCTACTAGATTGGTCCTTAATGGACTTGAATAGATCGGTCCACAAGGGACTTGTCTAGATCGGTCTACAAAGGACTTGGTTAGATCGGTTCATTAAGGAGAAATGACTAGATCGGGTCCTTAACAAAAATGACTAGATCGGGTCCTTAATGAAATAAAACTAGATCGGGTCCTTAATAAATCTACTTTAAGAGTTTTAATTCTTAAAACTACACGGTATTTTAGAATTCTTGACAAAACCTGGAAATCAAGTTAATGTTTCACGGGATTTTACAAGTCAACGAGATAAACCGTATAATTTGGAAATATGAGTTGTTCGGTTTCTATTAAACTTGACAAGTTCGGTGGTCTTTTGAAAACGTCTAGATCAGTTGTCTCATGAAAACAGTTAGTTCGGTTCTCACTGAAGTAGAACTAGTTCGGTTCTTACTGGAAAGAACAACTAGATCGGTTACCACTGAAAAAATAACTAGATCGGTTATCATTGAAGAGAACTAGTTCGGTTCTAACTGGAAAAACAACTAGATCGGTTGCCACTAACCTAATTTTTCGAGCATACAATCGGGCATATCTCATTCATATGTTAACCACACATAAAACTGCATTATACGAGTCTTCTACACTCCAAAGCAATCATAACCCCTCAATCAATTTGATGATTTATGCACTTTTGATTTTGAGAAACCCTAATTCAAGAATTAGGGTTTTCGAGTTCAAAGTTAAATTAAATCCCAATTCCTTCGAGGTATGACATGTTTAGGAAGTATAGAACGAGTTTTTAGTTATACCTTAGGTGTGAAAACAAGGTTGAGATGAGGAACTGGTGATGATGATCGTTTGAGTGAGAGTGGGAGGAAAAATGTATTAAGTGTGTATGTTTGTGTAAACAAACAAGTGGGTTAGGTGGTGTTATGAAACAATTATTATTTTGTACACATTCAACCCCTTAAGTTACTTAACCCCTTAAATTTACACTTATAAGATTTATTAGGCAATTATAGTTTAACAATTGGCATAAGTAGTTCCTAATGTTTTTTAACTAGCATACCTAACCTCTTAATTCACACTTTAACTCTCTAAAGGCATAAACACATAACATATAAGGCACACATAAGCTAAACTTAATTAACTTTCCTTAAGAATGTTATTCCGTTATTGTTTAAAACTTTTTTTCTTTTTAAACACATTATTATTATGAGAGTTATTTTGACATTTCTCCCCCTCAAACAATGTTATTTTATATTTAAGAGTTGTACTCCTTTGTTTAAGAGGGTAGAATGTCTTTGAAATAATACATTTTCTGATGAAGCATGTTATATATTTGAAAAACAAACACCACTAATAAGATTTCTGTTCTTATTTCACATATAGTGCCACTGACCACGTTACACTTGATGGTAATATTGAAAGCAATGGGTTGTGTTGCAAAGTAAACACATGCCTTTTATGAGGTGGTCTTAAGTAGACCATGCATGAGAATAATTCCCAATTGGGGAGGTCAAGTTTCATTTTTGACGGGAATACTTGCCTTAAGATGGATGATTGGGTTGCTATCTGAAATTAATAGCAAGTCAATTTGGGCTTGTTTTGAAAAACCTTGGAACTTCATGCTCGAACTTCTCTATACAGCCCTCGTATACTTTAATATTGAATGACGATTTATAAGACCGTAAATGTTATCGATTTTTTGATTGACATGCCATTATTACCTCTTTTTATATTTTTTGTCTAATTTTTTATTGTTTCTTTGGTTTCTATATCTAATTTTATATTTTGTTTTTTTTAAGATTTTATATAATGAAATAATCTTTTTGGTTTTTATGTTTTTCTATGGATTTTTATTATATACCTATTATTACAATAATATAGAATAAGGCTACCACCCATATTTCTTTAGCGTCTTTCTGCCAACTGTTTCAGTGTCTTAGGCGTAAAACATCGCATTCCCAACTTGTTGATAAGAAATTTAATTCTTTCTCTGCATAGGCTTTAGTGAAGATGTCCGCTAGCTGATACTCCGTGTTGACAAAGTAAAGCTCTACTACTCCATTCTCTACTTGCTCTTTGATGAAGTAAGAATATGTGGTTCAATGTGCTCTGATCAGAATGATTGAATATTGTTGCAAGTTATAGGCTATAAGCTTTTGTTATAACATTACATTAGGAAATTTACTTGAATCCAAATAGGCCATAGTCGGTATGCTGTGATCTCTCTTCTAAAGGATTTGAGCACAAAACAGCATGACATAGCATATATATTCAGGCTTTCCGTACGGATATCGAGGCTTTTCTGCCTTTTTGATGACTAACTAACAAGTTGTATCCCAATTATTGCATTACATCCAGATGTACTTGTCTAGTAGTCTGGCAAACCGAGTGATCAGCGCGTAAACTGCCTAAGCTGTCTTGAGCATTAAAAAGAATCCTTTAGTACCAGTAGTCCCCGTCTAACGAGTTCCTTTGTAGGTATTTAACAGATCCTTTTTGCAGACATGGAGGTGCACTTTTTTCGATAGGCTTTGCATGTTACCGGGCACACATGCATACAACAAATGTCTAGGTCTGGTGCTATTGGCTGTATGATACATAAGGGTTGCACAAATCATTCCACGATAGTGTCTGTAGATCTATGGCTTTCATTTGTGTATCTTCATCCAGTTTTGGATATCTCTACCATGGGGATCACTAAGTATCTACGATGGTCACTAGTTCCATACACATATTTCCTTAATAGATTATAGAGAATAGTTAGACTGGTTTAAAAGATACCTCTGGGGACTTTGTGAATATCGGTAGTACTAGGAAAATGATATTTTGCCCTTCGATCAAAATCTTAAACCTTTGAACACTTTATTTTTGTGAAACATTGGTCACATTAATTCAGGTGTAGTAGACACAAAGGATTTATTCATCAAAAACTAGATTTGTACCAGGAGATATCTTTACCTTGTTTCTTATGAGTCAATGTGAGATTCCCACGGTTACATTTAGAGGAAGTCACTGAACCTGAGGGAGTAAAAACTTCAACAATAGATCATACCACGCGCGTGGAGCTTGTTTCAACCCATAGAGAGCCTTCTAAAGCTTATACACATGATTCAGATTGTCTTGATCCACAAATTCGTCCGGTTGACTGACATAAACTTCTTCGCGCATAATGCCGTACAAAAATGTTGTCTTAACATCCATTTGATAGACGATCATATTCATGTGAGAAGCATATGTGAGGAAAATTCAAATAACATCAAGTCTAGCCACTGGAGCAAAGGATTCCTCAAAATCAATTCCCTCTTCTTGACGGTAACCACGAGCAACCAAATGAGCCTTGTTCTTAAGAATTCCTCCCATTTCATCAAGTTTTACCTTATAAATCCATTTTAAAGTAATGACCATCACTTTATCTGGAAGTGGAACGAGTTCCCAGACTTCAAGATGTTTAGATTCATGTAGCTCCTCTTGCATTGCTTTAATCCAACATGCGTGAGTTAATGCGTCTTTATAGTTCTTTGGTTCAACTGATGTGAGAAAGGCATCGTAATAACAAAATAAGGCGTTTCAGGGAGTTTGAGTCTTGTGGGAAACATGTCTTTCGAGTTCACCGCGATGATGTTTTCTAAAGTGGATGATTCTTGGTCCATTTGGTAACGTTAAATGTTATACGTCTGAGTTAGGAGGCAGCAAGTGTGCAAGATACGTAGGAATAACATCCGAAGAAGAAGATGCTTCAGAAATGTTTTCTGGAATTGGAATACCAAATAACGGATTGTTATTCATGTGTGCAACATCTAAGTTATGATTGTCTTCTTCAACATCGTTAGTAATGACAGGAGATTGAGTTTCGGTTATTCTTTTTGTGAGTTAATAGGTGTTGGTGTATCTTGGTACAGTTGTTAGGTTAAGGTGAATTGGTTGATGCAGCGGGTTCTGGAGCTACTACTTCAGCAATTGGAGCAATGACTTCAGGGGCTGGGAAATCAATACTAGGTGAAGAAGTGAGTAATTCATCAAACAATGTTTGAAACAAAAGATCCTAATTAGTTCTTGAAGGTGGTACAAACGGTGTTGAAGGAGGAGGGTTTGGCACGAGACCTGAACTGATTGTTACAGGAGTCATTTCATGAAGTACGGGTCCTGAACTGTTGTTTTTAGAAGCCATTGCAGTCAGCTCATTAAAATCTACATGTATTGTCTCAATGATTCTTCTGGTACATCGGTTATAAATTCGAAATGCTTTCTTTGTGGGTGCATAGCCAATGAAAATACCAATATAAGCTTTTGGTTGTAACTTGCTCAAGTTCTCGCTATCGTTTGTCAGATAACAAAGTGCACTAAATACATGGAAGAATGATAAGTAAGGAATTTTGTCATGCAAAAGCTCATATGGTGTTTTTCTATGACGAAGACGTATGACGGAATGATTTTGGGTATAACATGCGGTAGCAACTGCTTCTGCCCATAAGAATAACAGAGCTTTTGCATTAATTAACATTGTGTGAGCAGCTTCAATTAGCGTATGATTATGTCTTTCAACGACACCATTTTTCTGTATTAGAGAGCCGAGGAAACAGGATGTTTTCATGAGAGATGCAAACCTTCTCTATAATTTCCACGCCATAGTTTGATTAACAAATTCAGTTCCATTATCTGTTCTGATTCTTCGGACAAGCACTTTAAACCGTACTTGGATCATCTTGAGAAACTTGATTATGAAATCTGGAGCTTTATCTTTTGACCTTAAGCACTTAAACTATGTAAATCCAAAGTTATTATCGACAATGACGAGGATGTACTTCTTTCCATTAACACTTGCAACACGCATTGGTCCACAAAGATCCATGTGCAAAAGATAGAGTTTTTCTTGGTTGGTGTCTTCAGATTTAGGTTTGTAGGGTTTCTTCTTGCTTTTGCCCATTGTACATGCATAACCCCCCCCCCACAGATGACCTTTTCAAACTTTAGGCTTAGGAAGACCTGAACTAGAATCCATGTCTAGCTTAATGGTTGGGATTGCAAAAAAGTTCAGATGAGACTGATCGTCGGTTGCTTAGCCAGTAGGACTTAGTCTTTGAGGCCTCTTGAGAAGAGACTTATAGGAGAGGACGCATTCATTTCTCCTAAGAGACAGAGTATACGATTGATTGCCTCGAGATACACGTCAATAAGATCCAAACCACAGAGAGATCGGATTACGATTGAAGCAGGTGTGTTGACAAAAATAAGGCAACTTTAAGGTTTCGAATCACTGAATTGCCAACGGAGATAAGTTGTGTCGATAGTCCTTCTACCGTAGTAATACCCTGTTAATCGTAACATTCTTATTATGTTAATCATCCATTTCCACCAATATCTTTGCTCCGTGATCATTTTCCGATTTTGACATTACCTTAAATTTATTAACAAAATTGGTAAGCTCCTGAGATGCGATTCGGTCATATGCTGGGAGCAGCCAGAGTCCAAATATTCAGTGAACAATTTGGAACGACCTGCTTCAGTGGGCTGAGAGGATGATGGGAACAGCAGGAAACTTGGATCCCTAATATTGACTGGGTTCCTTTTTGTTAGCAGATGAACTAATTTAAGAAACCTTAGATTTGCTTTTAGAGGAACATTAGTTTTTGATTTCCTAGGTTTCCGTTTGAAGTAAACCAATGCGTATGATGGGTTTAGGTATTTCATTATCTAGAACAGTTGGTTTACTCTGGGGCTTCTTCAGTAGTTATGGTAATCATAGTATTAATGGGCACGGTTATATTATACTTAAAGGTTATGCGCCGACCAGTAGGTCTCCAAATATATCCAATATGTGTAAACACCTTTCATGTTGGTTTCTAAACTTTTCTCTTTGAACTTTCCTTAATAGATTTAGATTTTACACGAGCATTCCCATTATTGATAAAATCAAGAACACACAAATCATGATTATCAAAAAGATATAAAACCTTACCACTTAAACACATTTAAGTTAGTTTCGCATTAAGCTTGGATTGTTGCACATTAGCAGTTCTTTAGGATGCATCAACACAGTCTTTATTTTCTCAAAACTAGATTTAAGCTTTCCTAGGGTGGGCTTCTTTTTATTCTTCTGAGTACTACTTGGTGATTTGCTGATCTTTTCTTTCTTTTTTTGTCTAAAAGGCTTTGTAATCCGCTAGCACTAGTAGACGGTTTTACTCCTGTAGAAGACAACATAGTTTTGTTAGAAACTAGGTTTGATGTTGAGGCTGTTTTTGTGATTGTGTTTCCTGATGATGTGACGGGCTCAGTGAATCTAACTCTTTTGTCCTTGTTCTTTGGAAAGTCCATAGCACTGTTATTCCAATCAGCATTGTTGAACCTAGGGCAGGTTTTACTGATGTTTGTAAGCAACTCATGAATTAATTTAGCATACCTACAGGCAGATTCTAAGGAATGATCTAGTAGATATTTTAATTTAACCTGTTCAACTAGATCCCTAAGAATGGTAGTTAGTCTCTAAGGATGTGTCTTAAATTTAGCAAAGTGAGCTGTCTTTTTATTCAACAATTTAGGGGTTATTGGTTCCATATCATCTTAAGCATCTCGGATCAATAGGTGTTGTTTGTAACACATTATCAACTAGAGCTTTCTTTTAAGTCCTTCCGTTAAATCATCTTGAGAGACTGTAATTACCCAACAACTTTTTTCTGAAGACTAGCATTTTAAATCAGAGGATTTATACAGACTTTAGATTGAACTTGATTAATTAAATCATCCACATTGTTCTTTTGACGAATACGTGCTGGTTGAATGAATGTCTTAAAAGTTGACGTATTGGTTTGTTTCAAATGACTCATCCAGCAATAAGCTTTCACACCCTATGATCCAATTCAATATTTATTGTTTCAATCTCCTCTAAGTCCTTTTTAATATTATCCTCAATCATTTTTCCACTTATAGATTTAATTCTCTCTTTCAACTTCTTTATGACCGTGTCTTTCTCTTGGGACTGAGCTTTTAATTCATTTAATTCAAACAATTGATCAAAACTTGGAGCACTTTGATTTGAAACAAAATTGTCCCTTTGAAAAATTTCCTAATTAAGTTGAGTATCAACTTCTAAAGAGATGCAATGTTTTTCAAGAGTGGTAAACTTTTGAACAGTTTATCGTAAATCTCTTTTTCAATGAAATCCTTTTTGTTGAGAATCTCAGTCTCAAGTTTTAGACACTTTTCACATTCATGCACATTCACAAAGACATTATCCACCGAACAATTCACAAGTATGTTCACAATAACTTTGCTTATTACTTGTTCTAAGAGTCATTCGTTTTCGTTTAAAACTTTATTCATTTTAACTTCAAATGTTTTTTACTCTAAACGATGTTGTTCCATGCTATGGTGTTCCATTTGATGGAAGACATTTTGGACTTCAGAAAGTTCATCAATCTATTACTGATCGAAATGTATTAAATAAGTCCTTCAGATGGTTTTTCAAATGGACATTATTTCTTCCATTAAAACAAGCTTTCTATTTTCGTACCCCACGAAAACATCTGTGATGGATGTGGCTGTAGTTCTTTCTTTGACATCCACGTCCAAATAACCTGATTTGATAGTGTTTAAGTTTCTGAATCTCGTATATAACCATGTGACTTTTGGAAGTTCTTTTGGAACATCAACTTTGGTGGGGGTGGCTACTAGAAAGAGTGGGATCTTGAGGGTATTCACATAATTCTGACGACCAAAAAGGCTTGTTCAGTAGATAATTCAGTTTGGGAACAAATAGTGTTTCAAAAATCTTGAGAAAGTTTGGTTTAAGATCAGCATAATCGATGGTGTGTATTGACTTTCTTTTCTAACATCTTTTAGGATCCTTTTGTTTTAAAAGCATTTTTGAACGACTCTCTTCAGCAAGCATTAGGGTCTCTTCGGAGTCAGGAATCACAATAGCACTCGTATTCTTAATGACATTACCATCATAAAGGTTTGGTTCTAACTACTGAGCTTTCTTCAGATAGAAAGGATTTTGAAAACCTAGAGCTTGTTTAGTGGTATGATCATAGAAAAACTAAGGTTTTGTCAACATGTGAACAATTTGTGCAGATTGATCTCTTTTAAAAACAATATTATCTAGCTGTTTGATCTTCTTTTCTAGCGTAATCTCTCTATCGATGTTCCTAGATTCTTCTTTCTTAAAATCATTTTTGAGAAGAGTAACTGTTTGCATTAAAGATTCCTTTTCTTTTAAATGTTTAAAAAGAATTTGTTTAAGACGATCAATCTCGACATATTGTGCACTTGAATCTGAAACGTTATTATTACTCTTTAAATCAACATTTTGTCCTTCTTTCAAAACTTTAACTTGTTCCTTATATCTTTCAAGCTCAGTAGTTAAAGTATCATTGACACTTTTATTGTCCAGATTTATCTTGTTACAATTAACTACTTAGGTTTTTAGTTGTTCAATCACAGATAATATTAGTGCATCTTGTTGTGCAGAAGAGTTAGAATTCTGAGTAGCTGCCTGTTGTGATTCAATCACATACTGAGAATAAGGAATGATATTGCTATCACTGGTTATTTCAGTCTCTGAATGATTCACAACATTTGACTATTCAGAAGACGGCATCGCCTGCACAGCTTGATTAATCATATTGTTATTCATACTATCATGATTGTGTACCTCAGCGGAGCATTCTGAAACCATATGAGACAAATTGTCATATGAGAGCCTTTAGGCAAGTGTTGGATGTTCATCACAATCAGAGTTCATATTGCATCCAAAGCATCGGCTTGATATAGCAATCATTCATAAGTATTGGAACAGTCTGTGTGGCATTGACCTTCTACAATTCCTGGATTGCCAAAATATGCTAGTTCGCACCTCATGTGAAATTTTAAAGTTTGCTTAAGCTTTTATACCACACAATCACTTTTTCCTTAATCATGAAATCATCCTGTTTCTTCTTAGGGTTAGTGCACTGTTTGGACCGTGTCCTTCCCTTTGCAGTGTGTAACAAATAACAGTCCTTTGTTCCAGAATTGCTCCAGCTTGATCTTGGAGTGTTGGTCCTTGTAGTTCCGCAACCAAAGAAAGTGTGTCTCCCTAATTAGTTGTAACAGGTCTCTCTCCCATCATTAATGGTTAGCTTGTGACCTAGGGTTGACGATTTTTCCTAACATGGTTATTGGTAGTTGGATAGCGGGAAGTAACAACGGCAGTCAAGAAAGACATCATGTGTTTTATGCCATCAATGGGTATCATCTCCTTCTGAGTACTATTGAACAGTTAGACCTGAGTTCTGTTAGGAAATTCAGATTGGTTGGTGATTGTCCGGGAGCATATTCCTAATGAGGGATAGTTGATGGTGGAGAATAACATTGTGACGTCCACTGATGATTGATTATCATTGGGGTTAAGTCTTTTGTAAAAAGGTGTTGATGATTTGATGCTTTTGCAGAATGTTGAGATAGTGATAGGTGAACAATGATTGTGGAGAATGATATGGTGAAACTTGTGGTTGACCTTAAGAGTTTTGGTATGTGTGCTGATGGAGTTGGTTTAAGGAGACTGGCGTCATTAATGGGGTTGCAACCAAAGACAAGCGGATTTGAGTTTGCGTTCATGCATTAATGGAACCTCTTTTGCATTGTAATTCTTGTACTGTCCCTAATAAGCATGAGACTAATCAATGTTAGTTGTGTGCAATCCGAACAGTTTGACTCAGTCACAAATTGCTCCATCCAGGAGAAGCAGGGGTATTTAAGAACTTGGTGTTCCTTGAAATTTGTTCAGTTTCTTATTGTAGATGTTCATGTAATTGAGTAGCAGGTTGAAAATTAAGTAGAAATCACGTAGTGGTTTCCCCCTTCTTATAAGCAAAACGTATCGAATTCATTCATAAAGCTTAGGACACTCTTTCTTGTTTCGTCAACGATTCAAGAATTCATTATTACATGTTGTCTTTCGTATATTTATAGCTCCATTATGCTTTTCCATGAATCATAATATCATTTTCCAAAGAGGGGGGTACCGATTGTAGCACCCGACAGAATTGCTTTGTCACGTAAAAGTCAGTCATTGAGGGAATTTGTATGTTAAGAGATTATTGTCCGGATCGAACGGTGTTGGTTAGGAAAGAAATTTTTGTTGGTGTTGATTAGTTGTCTTTTAAGAGTTTTATTTTTGAAACTACACGGTGATTTTACAATTTTTTTGACAAAACCGAGAAAGAAAACAAGTTATTCTTTCACGGGATTTTACAAGTCAAAGAGATAAACCGTATAATTTGGAAATATGAGTTGTTCGGTTTCTATTAAACTTGACTAGTTCGGTGGTCTTTTGAAAACATCTAGATCGGTTGTCTCATGAAAACAGTTAGTTCGGTTCTCACTGAAGTAGAACTAGTTCGGTTCTTACTAGAAAAAAACAACTAGATCGGTTGCCACTGAAAAATAACTAGATCGGTTATCACTGAAGAGAACTAGTTCAGTTCTAATTGGAAAATCAACTAGATCGGTTGCCACTGAAAAGTAACTAGATCGGTTATCACTGATTGAAATTAGTTCGGTTCTAACGAGGAAAAACACAAACTAGATCGGCGCTGCCACTGAAACGTAACTAGATCGGTTATAAGAAAAGTAACTAGATCGGTTATCACCGAAGAGAACTAGTTATGTTCTTACTGAAGTAGAACAAGTTCGGTTGCCACTGAAAAGTAACTAGATCGGTTATCACGGAAAAGTAACTAGATCGGTTATCACAGAAGAGAACTAGTTCGGTTCTTACTGAAATAACTAGATCGGTTAACACTGTTGTAAACTAGATAGGTACTAAACAGAAATTAACTAGATCGGTTGTTTCACGAAACCCACTTTTTCAAAACTCAAAAAGACACGTTTTTGTACGTTATTTTCCCAAATTTTTTGCTTACCAAAAGAGTTACAAAGCTCATTTGGGGACAAAAAAATTTTAATTAAGATTTTTGACTTATAAAGCTAACGAACCCAAATGACACAAAATAAAAGATTTTTCTATGAATCTAAGCACACACACCTATATCCAAGGATACTAGATCAAAGCTACCTATGTAGATGATATTTTAGTGTGGAACTTAAGCTTAGAAAACAAGAAAAATCAAAGAGACGATGTCTTTTTAGAGGTAAAACGCACAAACAAAAAAAATAAGTAAACACAAAATCTAAGCACACCACTCCATGGCTCTTGATACCAATTGTAAACTAATCTAATAACATACTTGATGAGAGGGAAAGAGGTTGATTCTAAAGAGAGAGTGGGTTGGATGAACACTTAGAGAGAGAAAGTGAACATATAAGAGAACTTGTATTAATGTATGAAAAATGAACAACCAACCACCTCTCCAAGGCATGGAGAGGTGTATAAATACCCTAATGAGGCCGGCCATGGATAGGCTTACATGGGCATTTCCTAACTTAGCCTATTAAGGTTCCAAAATAAACTAAATGAGCTAACGACAGTTATCTATGGAGTGACCGATACTTTCCTAGGATTTTCGTATTCCTAACAATCTCCCCCTAAGGGAGGTCACTCTATTTTACAAAAACTTAAACCTAGCATACTATGCTTTATCTTTAGTCTTGAGCTCGTTTAACTTCAATCTTTAACTTGTGATTTGATGTAGTGATCATTGACTTTAGGTTTGAGCTTGTTCCTTTATCTTGACTTGAATGTGAAAATGGAATCTTGAACACCTCGAGATCATCAACCACGCATAATATCATTTCGCCATCTTGTAAACTTTTCCATCTTGTGAACTTGTGACTTTGATACATTGTTTATTATACCCTATTTGTGATCTAGATCGTATTCTACAAGTGTGATCATGACCTCGTGGCTCTTGATCTAGGGTTGATAGGTTTTCATTAAACTTATTTTCTGTTATTTTTTAAATAAAAAAAGAAAGGCGTATTTGGCAATTAGGGTATTTAGGCAACCCTAAATTTGTTTAAAAGGCACAGCAGTAATGACAAATGAAGGCTTCTAAATTGATATCTCCTATGTGACATTATCATGATGCGTATTTATGCTTCATTCATGTTCGAGAACGCAGATCCATGAATTAGCGACAACTTGGCTACAGAAAAAGTACGCTGATGTGATATGGGAACAGATTCTTTGACAGTTTTGCAACAAGTATGATGACTATTAGAGACATAACAGTGACAATTCAAGTGTTTCTAAAGCATATGGGAGGAAGGAGATGCTGTTTTGTGACAGATTTTGCGACGATTTTGTGACACATTTAAAGGCTTCTCGTCTGGATGTTTGTTTCGCTGTTTTGTTTCTGCTGTTTAAGTTTAATCTACTTTATGGTCTTCTGGTGTACGTGTCTAACAGCAGCAGTGGTACCGTAGTTACAAAAAAGAAAACAGCAGTTTAAAACGAAAAGTCGCAACAGGTTGTTAAAGGATGTGTGTGCGGTGATGAATGATGGCTGCATCGGTGTGTATAGTGTTGGATCTGCTAGTCATATGGTATATACATGGGCCACTGATTATTGCAGATTGGTTTTGAATTCACAGATTTGGAAGCAGTTATGAAGAAAGTCGTGGTTTGGGAATGATAGTTTTTAAATATAAATCCCCTGATTGTTAGGATTGTAATATTTCCCAAAATTTACTTCCCTGACCTTATGGAGATGATTTGTGGAATGTAACCTGATTTATGGAATTATATTCTTCCCACATTTCTTGCTGGGCCTGAATCTTATTTTCCCCCCCGAGTACAATGTAAAGCATATTCATTTGTTCTGATCACACTCGGTAATTCCTACTGGTCACTTGGTTCTTGCTGGTTTCATCATGTTCCTGCTGATTGTTGGTCATGGTTCCTGCTGGTAGTTTCATGTTCCTGCTGGTAAGTCCTCGCTGGTAGTCATTAATGGTTTCCACGGTATTGCTTATGGTTTCTTTTTTTGTTCCTTTCTCTGCTTGGCCTTGTTCAGATAACTAAGTTTGTTTATTGCTGCTAGTATTATATGTCCTCAGATGCCGTTGGATCTTGAACAATGATGATGATGAATAAGTTCGTTTTAAAGAGTTCAGTGCATGATATGAACTTGATTGAACATTACCGCTCTTTACAAATATTTTGGGGGCATATGATACCATAAATATAGTTCATGATATGATCATCACAAAATTCCGAATGATCATCAGCATTGAGTGATACTGGGTTGTCCGTCTGAGCTCACACGAGACTATCCGGCCATAGCATGTAATCGCCATGCATATTTGACTACAATAATTATCCAAAGACATATTGTTTACATGATATTTGTAATAAGCATGTCTTTTTGCACTAAGGAAGAGATATCTATGCTACTGAGTTTCATGATTAAGCAGATGGTTTATATATCGTTTTAAGGGGAAGCTTATTGTTCATATACTTACCATCTACATGCATCACTTAAGGGGAAGAGTTTACGAGTTGCACAAGACCCCTATTAAGATGATGTCAAAAAAGAGCAGAAGATTTATGATGTGCAGCAAATTATTTGATGACATGTTTTAGAATTGTTTATTCATCAGCAGGTTGTTTTGTAATAACAAATAGGGGAAATTGTTGGGATTTACAGATTTGAAGATTACAAAACCTATTAGACGAAATGAAGAAAGAAGAAACAATGAAGGACCAAAAATGTAATTGTTTATTAAGCTTAGATAGTAAGCCTAGGGTTTTGGTTGTAAACCCAGCCACCTCTATTAGAGAAAGAGTGTTTAGTTAGGTTTAGTCACTCACCAGTTCCAGTAACAATGTAGATCAAAGTGTGGTGTGTGTTAACTAGCGTCAAGCCTATAAGGCGCCCTAGGTTAATAGGATAATAGTTAGCTGTTTCTTGTTAATGAATAATGAATAAAACCTTATTAGTAACTTTTTGATCTTGTTCATAATTATATTCCGCTTTGTTTTGATCATTGTTTATTATACCCTAATTGAGTCCAGATCTTGGATTCTACACTTTCCATGTGCTTTCCTAACTTAGCCTATTAAGGTTCCAAAAATAACTAAACGAGCTAACGACAGTTATCTATGGAGTGACCGATACTTTCCTAGGATTTTCGTATTCCTAACACACTACCCTGACCCCCATTAACAAACCAGACTTGGTTTAGATGGTTTCCCCCAAGCCACTCATAGCCTGAATCAACCTAGGACATGCTGCCTTGAATGATACAAATACTACCCACACCTCGTAACAGAGTCCTTAGCAGTTGGATTTCTAGTTGATGGTTCACATTCCTAGCACCTACTACTAATCAATCCTTAGCAAAATGTCCTGAGTTCGGTTTACAGATGAAACAAGTGCACAGGGTGTCCTCAGGTGGATGATGAAGTTACAGGATCATTAATATAATGGGGGGGGGGGAGTGGGGGGGGGGGGGGGGGGGGGGGGGGGGGAGGGGGGGTGGGGGTGGGGGGGGGAGGGTTACCTGGGTGCATACCCTTGTTCTCTCACCTAACATGGTTTTTGTGGTTTGTAGCAAAAGAATTCTCAAGTTCTAGTTCTGTTGTTATACATCTCCACCATCCTACCTACTAAGGATCATCCCTAATTCCTCTCTTCTCCGTGTTCTTTTTCAGTGACCCATTCCTATGGCCTCATCAGCAGATGTGTCAGCAATCTATCACACAACCTTTGAAGGTTGTTGGTTCGTTGCAGCCAACTATCCTCATCTGTGGAGCAAGGCCAAATGTACCTCTCAATCTTTTATGTCTCTAGGGGTAACTAATGGGAACTAACCTAGCCAACTCATAACCTATCAGTATACGACAGCAAGCCAAGCCCTGAACCATGACGTAATTCCACAACTCATTTCCAACTTTGCATCTCTTACTCGGCAAAATACATTCATAGCCTCATACTTCGTGTGTTGATATGAGAGTTTCCACCATGTAAGACCTTACCAACAAATGACCAGTCATTTTTGTACTTTTACATTTTCTGATTTTCCATACGTAAGGATAATCAGAAAGTAAAGTACACTGCTGGGTCATTTGTTGGTAAGGGTCTTACGTGGTGGAACTCTTAAATCCACACACGAAGTCAAGAGGCCACTGTAGGTATTTTGCCCGAGTAAAGAGATGCAAAAGTTGGAAACTGAGTTGTGGAGATGAGTTGGCTAGGTTAGTTCCCCACTTAGTTACCCCTGAGAACAAAAGGATTGAGAGGTACATTTATGGCCTTGCTCTACAGATCCGAGGGATGGTGGCAGCAACAGAACCAACAACCATTCAAAAGGTTATGTAGATTGCTGACACACTGACTGATGAGGCCATTAGGAATGGATCACTGAAAAAGAACCCGAAGAAGAGAGGAAAGGGGGGAGAACCTCGTAAGGATAGGAATGGGAGGGATGATAACAAGAGAACTAGGACTAGGAATGCTTTTGCTACAACCACTAACCATGTTAGGAGAGAGAACACTGGTATGACACCCAAGTGTACCACCTGTAACTTTCACCATCCACCTGAGATACCATATCGCACTTGTTTCAACTGTAACCGTCTAGGACATTTTGCTAAGGATTGTAGAGTGGTGCCTAGGAATGTGAACCCCATCAATGCTAGAAATCCAACTGCTAAGACCTGTTACGAGTGTGGTAGTACTGATCATTTCAAGGCAGCATGTCCTAGGTTGAATCAGGCTGAGAGGCCAGGGGGAAACCATCAAAACCAAGTCGTGGTTGTTAATGGGGGTCAGGGTCGTGTGTTAGGAATACGAAAATCCTAGGAAAGTATCGGTCACTCCATAGATAACTGTCGTTAGCTCGTTTAGTTATTTTTGGAACCTTAATAGGCTAAGTTAGGAAAAGCCCATGGAAAGCTGTAGAATCCAAGATCTGGACTCAACTAGGGTATAATAACAATGATCAAAACACAGCGGAATAATAATTAAGAACAAGATCAAAGTTACTAATAAGGTTTTCTTCATTAATCATTAACAAAGAAACTAGCTAACTATTAACTAATAACCTAGGCGCCTTATAAGGCTTGACGCCTAGTTAACACACACACACCTTTGATCTACATTGTTACTGGAACTGGTGAGTGCTAACCTAACTAAAACCCTCTTTATATAATAGAGGTGGCTAGGGTTTACAACCAAACCCTAGCTTACTATCTAAGCTAACTAAACAATTACATATTTGGTCCTTCATTGTTTCTTCTTTCTTCATTTCGTCTAATAGGTTTTGTAATCTTCAAATCTGTAAATCCCAACAATCTTCCCCTATTTGATATTACAAAACAACCTGCATGAAGAAACAATGCTAAAACATGTCATCACAATAATAAGCTGCACATCATAAATCTTCTTCCCCTTTTTGTAATCATCTAATAGGGGTCTTGTGCAACTCGTAAACGCTTCCCCTCAAGTGATGCATGTAGATGGTAAGTATATGAACAATAAGCTTCCCCTTAAAAGTATACTAACCATCTGCTTGAATCATGAACTCAGTAGCTAATCATCTCTTCCTTTAGTGCGAAAAAGACATGCTTATTACAATATCATGTAACAAAATGTCTTTTGTGATTATTATTGTAGTCAATATAACATGGCGATACATGCACGGCCGATTAGACTCGGTGAGCTCAGACGGATCAACCAGAAACCACTCAATGCTTATGATCATTCGAATTTTGTGATGATCATATCATGAACTGTATGGTATCATATGCCCCCCAAAATATTTGTAAAGAGCGCGTAACTGTTCCAATCAAGAATCATATCATGCACTGAATCTCCAAAACGAACTATACACATCATCATTGTTCAAGATCCAAGGGCGTCTGAGGACCTATAATACTAGCAGCAATAACAAACAGTATCGAACAAGGCAAGCAGAAGAAACCATAAGCAGACCAGTAGGAACCACAAAGCCTACCAGCAGGAACTACCAGCAGGAACCATGAACTACCAGCAGGAACCATGACCAACAATCAGCAGGAACATGATGAAACCAGCAAGAACCAAGTGACCAGTAGGAATTACCGAGTGTGATCAGAACAAATGAATATGCTTACATGTACTCAGATTCAGCCCAGCAAGAAATATGGGAAGAATATAATTCCTATAAATCTGGTACATTCCACAAATCACTCCATAAAGTCAGGAAGTAATTTTGGGAAAATATACAATCCTAACATCAGGGAGTAAATAAAACAATCATTTCCCAACCTCGACTTATCATCATAACTGTTCCAATCTGTGAATTCATAACCAATCTCCAATAATCACGTAGGCCCATGTATAACCATATGACTAGCAGATCCAACCATAATACCAAAAACAGATGCAGCCATCATCACAATCCTACACACACATCCTTTAACAACCTGTTGCGACTTTTCTTTTAAACTTGCTATTTTCTTTGTAACTACGACCACCTGCTGCTGTTATCACACGTACACCAGCAGACCCATAAAGTAGATAAACTAATCTAGACGACGCCTTAAAAGTGTCACAAAATCGTCGCAAAATCTGTCACAAAACAGCATCTCCTTCCTCCCATATGGCTATTTTTAAAAAGCCCCAAAAAAAAAAAAAACAAATGAATTGTCACTGTTCTGTCACTATCAGTCACATACTTGTGCAAAACTGTCCATAGATCTGTCCCCTATCCATCAGCGATAATTCTTCCTGTATAAAAGTTGTCGCTATTCAGATCCTGCTTTCGAACAAGAATGAAGCATAAATACCATCATGATCACGTCACAGATGAGATCATCAATTTAGAAGCCTTCATGTGTCATTCCTGCTGCTGCCTTTAAACAAATTAGGGGTTTGCATAAATACCCTAATTGCCCAATACGCCTTTTTATTAAAAATAAACAAGAAAGAATAATTTTACCTAAAACCTCTCAACCCTAAATCAGAGCCACGAGGCTCTGATACCACTTGTAGAATCCAAGATCTGGACTCAACTAGGGTATAATAACAATGATCAAAACACAGCAGAATAATAATTAAGAACAAGATCAAAGTTACTAATAAGGTTTTCTTCATTAATCATTAACAAAGAAACTAGCTAACTATTAACTAATAACCTTAAGGACCGCCTTATAAAGCTTGACGCCTAGTTAACACACACACACCTTTGATCTACATTTTTACGAAACTGGTGAGTGCTAACCTAACTAAAATCCCTCTTTTATATAATAGAGGTAGGCTACCCTTAGGGGGAGATTGTTAGGAATACAAAAATCCTAGGAAAGTATCGGTCACTCCATAGATAACTGTCGTTAGCTCGTTTAGTTATTTTTGGAACCTTAATAGGCTAAGTTAGGAAAAGCCCATGGAAAGCCCATGTAAGCCCATCCATGGCCGGCCTCATTAGGGTATTTATACACCTCTCCATGCCTTGGAGAGGTGGTTGGTTGTTCATTTTTCACACATAATACATTTTCTATCTTATGTTTACTTTCTCTCTCTAAGTGTTCATCCAACCCACTCTCTCTCTAGAATCACCTCTCTTTCCCTCTCAACTAGTATGTTATTAGATTAGTCTTCAATTGGTATCAAGAGCCATGGAGTGGTATGTTTAGATTTTGTGTTTATTGTTTTTGTTCGTGCGTTTTACTACTAAAAAGGCCTCGTCTCTTTGATTTTTTCTTGTTTTCTAAGCTTAAGTTCCACACTAAAAGATCATCTACATAGGTAGCTTTGATCTAGTATCCTTGGATATAGGTGTGTGTGCTTAGATTCATAGAAAAATCTCTTATTTTGTGTCATTTGGGTTCGTTAGCTTTATAAAGGTCAAAATCTTAATTTTAAATTTTTTTGTCCCTATAGGCTTTGTAACTCTTTTGGTACAAAAATTTTGGGAAAATAATCGTCAAAAACGTGTCTTTTTTAGTTTTGAAAAAGTGGGTTTCGTGAAACAACCGTTCTAGTTAATTTTTGTTTAGTACCGATTTAGTTTACAACAGTGTTAACCGATCTAGTTATTTTAGTAAGAACCGAACTAGTTCTCTTCTGTGATAACCGATCTAGTTACTTTTCTGTGATAACTGATCTAGTTACTTTTCAGTGGAAATCGAACTAGTTCTACTTCAATAAGAACCGAACTAGTTCTCTTCTGTGATAACCGATCTAGTTACTTTTCTGTGATAACCAATCTAGTTACTTTTCAGTGGCAACCGATCTAGTTGTTTTTCTCGTTAGAACCGAACTATTTCTCTTCAGTGATAACCGATCTAGTTACTTTTCAGTGGCAACCGATCTAGTTGATTTTCCAATTAGAACTGAACTAGTTCTCTTCAGTGATAACCGATCTAGTTATTTTTCAGTGGCAACCGATCTAGTTGTTTTTTCTAGTAAGAACCGAACTAGTGCTACTTCAGTAAGAACCGAACTAACTGTTTTCATGAGACAACCGATCTAGACGTTTTCAAAAGACCACCGAACTAGTCAAGTTTAATAGAAACCGAACAACTCATATTTCCAAATTATACGATTTATCTCATTGACTTGTAAAATCCCGTGAAAGAATAACTTGTTTTCTCGGTTTTGTCAAGAATTGTAAAATCCCGTGTAGTTTCAAAAATTAAAACTCTTAAAAGACAACTTAATCAAACACAATTTCTTTCTACCACCGTTCGATCCGACAATAATCTCTTAACATACAAATTCCTCAATGACGACTTTTACTGACAAAGCAATTCTGTCGGGTGCTGACAATCGTCCACCTATGTTGGAAAATGATATGTATGATTCTTGGAAAAGCAGAATGGAGCTATATATGATGAATAGACAACATGTAAGAATGATTCTTGAATCCGTTGACGAAACAAGAAAGAGTGTCTAAGCTTTATGATGAATTCGATAAGTTTGCTTATAAGAAGGGGGAAACACTACGTGATTTCTACTTGAGATTTTCACTGCTACTCAATGACATGAACATCTACAATAAGAAACTGGAACAATTTCAAGTGAACACCAAGTTCTTAAATACTCTTCCTCCTGAGTGGAGCAAATTTGTGACTGATGTCAAACTGGTTCGGGATTTGCACACAACTAACATTGATTAGCTTCATGCTTATTTGGGACAACATGAATTACATGCAAATGAGGTTCCATTAATGCATGAACGCAACTCAAATCCGCTTGCTTTGGTTGCAACCCATTAGATGACCCAGTCTCCTTATCCAACTCATCAGCACACATACCAAAACTCTTAATGTCAACCACAAGTTTCACCATATCAGTCTCTACATCATGGTTCACCTTATCACTCTCAACAATACTCAAATAATCAATCATCAACACCTTTTTCAAAAACTTATCCACCCAATGATTATCAATCATCAGTTCGTCACAATGTTTATTCTCCACCATCATCTATCCCTCAATTGGAATATGCTCCCACAGTTAACCAACAATCTGAATTTCCCTAACTAGACTCAGGTCTAATTGTTCAAGTGTTCTAGAAAGGTGATGATCCCATTGATGGCATAAATCACATGATGTCTTTCTTGACTGCTGTTGTCACTTCCCGCTATCCTACTACCAATAACCAGGTGAGGAATTCGTCAAACCCTAGGCAACAAGCTACCATTAATGATGGGAGAGTGACCTTACAACTAATTTAGGGGAGACACACTTCTTTTGTTGCGGGTACTACAAGGACCTACACTCCAAGAGCAAGTGGAAGCAATTCTGGGAAACAAAGGACTGTTATTTGTTACAACTGCAAAGGGGAAGGACACAGGTCCAAACAGTGCACTAAACCTAAGAAGAAACAGGATGATTCATGATTTAAGGATAAAGTGTTGTTGGTATAAGCTTAAGCAAACGGTTAAATTCTACATGAGGAGGAACTAGCATTTTTGGCAGATCCAGGAATTGTAGAAGGTCAAGCCACACAGACTGTCATTACTTATAATGTTGCTTATCAAGCCGATGATTTGGATGCATATGACTCTGATTGTGATGAACTCAACACTGCCAAAGTTGCTCTCATGACGAATTTGTCTCATTATGGTTCAGATGCTCTCGCTGAGGTACACAATCATGATAGTATGAATAACAATATGATTAATCAAGCTGTGCAGGCGATGCCGTCTTCTGAATAGTCAAATGTTGTGAATCATTCAGAGACTGAAATAACCAGTGATAGCAATATCATTCCTTATTCTCAGTATGTGATTGAATCACAACAGGCAGCTGTTCAGAATTCTAACTCTTCTGCACAACAAGATGCACTGATATTATCTGTGATTGAACAACTAAAAACCTAAGTAGTTAATTGTACCAAGATAAATCTGGACAATAAAAGTGTCAATGATACTTTAACTACTGAGCTTGAAAGATATAAGGAACAAGTTAAAGTTTTGAAAGAAGGACAAAATGTTGATTTAAAGAGTAATAATAACGTTTCAGATTCAAGTGCACAGTCTGTCGAGATTGATCGTCTTAAACAAACTCTTTCTGAACATTTAAAAGAAAAGGAATCTTTAATGCAAACAGTTACTCTTCTCAAAAATGATTTTAAGAAAGAAGAATCTAGGAACATCGATAGAGAGATTACGTTAGAAAAGAAGATCAAACAGCTAGATAATATTGTTTTTAAAAGAGATCAATCTGCACAAACTGTTCACATGTTGACAAAAACCTTCTTAGAGTGTTTTCTATGATCATAACCACAAATACAAGCTCTAGTATTTCAAAATCCTTTCTATCTGAAGAATAGCTCATGTAGTTAGAACAAACCTTTGAAGATGGTAATGTCATTAAATAATACAGTGCTAATTGTGATTCCTGACTCCGAAGAGACCCTAATGCTTGCTGAAAGAGAGCTTTCAAAAATGCTTTTAAAACAAAAGGATCCTAAAAGATGTTAGAAAAGAAAGTCAATACACACCATCGATTATGCTGATCTTAAACCAAACTTTCTCAAGATTTTTGAAACACTATTTGTTCCCAAACTGAATTATCTACTGAACAAGCCTTTTTGGTCGTCAGAATTATGTGAATACCCTCAAGATCCCACTCTTTCTAGTAGCCACCCCCACCAAAGTTGATGTTCCAAAAGAACTTCCAAAAGTCACATGGTTATATACGAGATTCAGAAACTTAAACACTATCAAATCAGGTTATTTGGACGTGGTTGTCAAAGAAAGAACTACAGCCACATCCATCACAGAGGGGTCGTGGGAGTTCGAAAATAGAAAAGCTTGTTTTATGGATGAAATAATTCCATTTGTAAAACCTCTGAAGGACTTATTTAATACATTCGATCAATATTTGATTGATGAACTTTCTGAAGTCCAAAATGTCTTCCATCAAATGGAACAGGCTGTGGAACAACATCGTTTAGAGTAAAAAACATTTGAAGTTAAAATGAATAAAGTTTTAAACGAAAATGAATGACTCTTAGAACAAGTAATAAGCAAAGTTATTGTGAACATACTTGTGAATTGTTCGGTGGATAATGTCTTTGTGAATGTGCATGAATGTGAAAAGTGTCTAAAACTTGAGACTGAGATTCTCAACAAAAAGGATTTCATTAAAAAAGAGATTTACGATAAACTGTTCAAAAGTTTACCACTCTTGAAAAACATTGCATCTCTTTAGAAGTTGATACTCAACTTAATTAGGAAATTTTTCAAAGTGACAATTTTGTTTCAAATCAAAGTGCTCCAAGTTTTGATCAATTGTTTGAATTAAATGAATTAAAAGCTCAGTCCCAAGAGAAAGACGCGGTTATAAAGAAGTTGAAAGAGAGAATTAAATCTCTAAGTGGAAAAATGAATGAGGATAAAATTAAAAAGGACTTAGAGGAGATTGAAACAATAAATATTGAATTGGATCATAGGGTGTCGAAGCTTATTGTTGAGAATGAGCATTTGAAACAGACCTATAAACAACTTTATGACTTGATTAAACCAACACGTATTCGATCAAAAGAAAAATGTATAGATTTAATTAATCAACTCAATATAAAGTCTGTGGAAATCTCTAATTTAAATGCTAGTCTTCAGGAAAAAGTTTTAGTAATTACAGCTCTCAAGGATGACTTAAGGAAGCTTAAAGGAAAAACTCTAGTTGATAATGCTGCTACGAAACACACTATTGATCCAGAGATGCTTAAGATTGATGTGGAACCAATAACCCTTAAAATGTTGAATAAAAAGACAGATCACTCTGCTTATATTAAGCACACTCAGGAAGAAGCTACCGTTCTTAGGGATCTAGTTGAACCTGTTAAATCAAAATATCCACTAGATTATTCCTTAGAATCTGCCTATAGGTATGCTAAACTAATTCAGGAGTTGCTTACAAACATCAGTAAGACTTGTCCTAGTATCTACAAGAGTAAAACCATCTACTAGTGTTAGCGAATCACAGCCTTCAGGAAATACAAAGAAAGATAAGATTCAACAAACACCAAGAGGTACTCAGAAGAATAAAGTAGAAGCCCACCCTAGGAAAGTTAAATCTAGTTTAAAAAATAAAGATTGTGTTGTTGCACCTAAATGAACTGCTAATGTGCAGCATTCGAAGCTTAATGCAAATTTTAAACTTAAATTTGTTAAGTGTAATGGTTGCATGCTTTCTGATAATCATGATTTGTGTGTTATTGATTTTATAAGTAATGTGAATGCTCGTATAAAATCAAAATCTGTTAAGAAAAATTCAAAGAGAAAAGTTTGGAAACCAACAGGAAAGGTGTTTACTAATATTGGATACATCTGGAGACCTACTGGTGAGACTTTCACTATAGTAGGAAATGCGTGCCCTTTAACTAGGATTACCACAACTACTGAAGTGCCCATTAGGAAACCAAATGCTCTAGATAATGAAACATCTAAACCTGTCGTAACATTGGTTTACTCACGAAAACCTAGGAAATCTAAAACTAATGTTCCTGTTAGCAAATCTACGATTCTTAAATCTGTATCTGCTAACAAAAAGGAACCCAGTCAATCTTGGGGATTCATAGTTTCCGATGTTCCATCTTCCTCTCTTGATGAATGCAGGTCGTCCAAATTGTTCTCTGGTATTTGAACTCTGGCTGCTCCAAGCATATGACCGGAGATCGCTCTCAGCTCACCAATTTTATCAATAATTTTTTGGGTACAGTTAAATTCGCTAAGCAAAAGGAACGCAGTCAATCTTGGGTTCCAATATATCTGATGTTCCATCTTCCTCTCTCGATGAATGCAGGTCGTCCAAATTGTTCTTTGATATTTGGACTCTGGCTGCTCCAAGCATATGACCGGAGATCGCTCTCAGCTCACCAATTTTGTTAATAGATTTTTAGGTAATGTCAAATTCGGAAATGATCACGTGGCAAAGATATTGGGATATGGTGATTGATAAGTGCTTAATTACACATATCTTTTACCTCTAAAAACGAGCTTAAATGACCAAAAACAGACAAAAACTGCCAAATATATGTTTGTTTTGGCATTGTAATGTGGCAGGAATGATATCATCAAAAAAAGGCAGAAAACAGCCAAAAAGACAAACTGACATGGAATGGAGTAAAACCTGTTGAAAAATCAAGGCGCAATAGAACCAAAAATCAAAGTCAAAGTCAATCCAGTAAGAATCATCAGTCAACCCGGATCCGAAACTGAAGAATACATTGGACCAATCCTAACCATCTGATGGGCCGGGAAAGCCAATAGTATAACAATGAAGACTTGAAGACCAAATGGGCCCTCAATCAATTTCATCAGCCCATTTGTGTGCAATTGACAAGCTGGTGAAGACTTTGAAGGCCTCAACCTAGCCAGTTACAGCCAACTCAGCCATTGTACACACAAAACCCAGCTTCATAATCCTTATTGGGCTTAAACAAGCCCAATAACCAAACCTGTACCTTATTGGGCCCCAAACCCAAAACCCAGTGGGCCCCAATACACAAGCCCAAACACAAAACCCAAACCCACAAAAGCCCACAATTCATTTATAAAACTATAGGGGCTAAATGCCATTTTTACAAAAGTTAGTTTATAAGAGAAAAATGAAAAAATAAAACACATGGGCTGTTTAGCAAATTTCCTCAAACTTTCCCTTATTCTTTTATGATAAAAAAACAGAGGGACAAATTTGCCAATTCCCATAACCCGTCTTTATTACTGCTTTGTTATAAACGAGAGGACCATTTAATGCAATTACCATACTCTTATAATTCTTTTGTCCAAAACCCTCTTTATTCTTTTGTTATACAAACGCAGGGACCATATTTGTCATTTTCCAAACCTCTTTTATAACTGAATTTGGGGCTTAAAATGAAATGAATATAGAAAGAAAGATGAGGGGTTGTTTTTGCCTCTTCCCCATTCTTTTCGTTTAAACCCCTGAACCATAACTGTACTCAAACCACCTTCCCGCCAAACACCATACAGCCTCTCCCATGGTTTCTAGGCCAAACCACCACCCTAGTACACTTCCCAGCCTACCCCTCACCATTTCCCACCTCCCCATTACCCCTATAACCCTTCCCTGTTGACAATTCACAAAAACCCGCACCCCCTTCAATGGCTGAGATGAAGAGAAGTGAATGGAAGGCTAGGATTGCTTGGGAAGCTTTGTACACTCCAAAGAAACACAACCCAAGACCAAAGAAAGGCTTTGAGCCTCTATAAAAGAAAAAAGAGCAAGCCGAAGAAAGACCACTTTTACTATGATTTTTTTTAGTGTAATTTAAATTCAGTCTTTCTTTTAAGCATTTTAATGTAATTCAGCTTGTACCTTACGAATTTGAGCAATATATTTCAGTTTTCAAGTTACCTTGCTCTTTGATTTCAAATTTAAGCAAATTTTACATCATTAAGCTCTCAATAAGCTCATGTGAGCTTATTACCTGTTTTTAATGAATCATTCACTTGTTCTCATCATTTTACATTCATCATTACCACTTGAGTTCATTTGATCAAGATTTGGCAGCTTAATAAAGAAATAAGCTGAAAATAGCTTATTGAGCTTAAAGCTCTGGTTTAGAGGCTTTGGAAGCCACTTAGGATCACAATTTGAGCCACTCACTCAACTAGAGTGGCTCTAGTTCTGAGACTCCATTATTTTCAGGTTCTACTTCTTTAGATTCAAATTAGCTTAAAAGTAGCTTTTATATTTGCTTATTTCTAATCAAGCTTTGTTTAATTCTCTTCAATATAATGTTGTTTAAGTTTGTTATTAGCTGATTTTAGAAGGTTTAGCTTGAGTAATTTCAGTTTCTCATAAAATTCTGTCATCTAGTAAGTATAAAGCTAGTAGAGTAAGTAGCTTATTTTTCTAAATAAGCTACAGTTTTTTTAGTTCAATCAGCTCTATTAATCCAATACAAATAGAAGTAGATAAAAAGTTTAGGTAGTTTTAGCTTTTACATAGATTTTAAAGTACAATCTTATTTTGACAGTCAAGTTAAGGTGTGTTTGGATTAAGCTATATTTGACTCAAAAAGTCAAATATAGCTTGTCAATTCTGTCCTAACAGCTGAGTTAGGGCATAATACAAGTTTTTAAACAGTTTTTAGAAGTTAGGTTTTATAATTCAATAGTTTAGAGTTTTAAAAATCATTCTCAGCACCAGGGCATATTTCAGTCACTATAAGAGTTGTAGACTTTAGGAATTTACAAGCAATTTAGAGTTCTAGGTTTGGCTAAGCACACTTAGTTCATTTAGTAAAGTGTTAGTTTGGAAATTTTAGCCTACATCTTTGTGCAAAGCCAATTGCACCAGTTGCCAAACACATCAGCAAACACACAACATATCAGCATAGTTTTTGCCATTTTTTACTTTTAAGTTTCTCATTTCCTTGTGAAGTTTTATAAATCCTTTTACCTAAGTAAAATTTAGACTACTAGTGTAGCTTATCTCCACAGTTTCAGCATCTAGAGTTCAAAAATAAGCATTGTAGCTTATTGGAGAAAAGCTTAAAATCAGTCTCATAAAAACTTTGCATTTGTCATCTTAATTTTCTTTCTAGTTTTGTTAACTCAAGGTTAATCTTAGTTTAGAATCTTTTAGCACACATCTTAAGCATCATTAAACATTTTTTAGTTTCAATTTTCATCAAGTAATAAGCTCTCAATAAGCCAAATTCCAAATCTCTTTTCAAACTAGCACTTTCTGTAACAGGGAACTGTTGGCTTATTTTTTAGCTTATTCTTTTGTCCAAAGGTAGAAGTGCTTTTATTAAAGTTGTTAGAAATAAGCCCCTTAGTAACTTTGTAGTTTTGAGTTTTGGCTGAAAGCCACTTTTTCAATAAGCAAATTAAGCTGAAATCGCAGGGTCTGTTTTGAACTTTTCTCAAATTTCAAGGTTATCTGTTTCTATTGTAGTGTAAAATTCCAAATATTAGCCCGCCTACCCTGTAGTTTACTTTCTTTCACTTTTTACCCTGTCTTTCTTAGTTAAATAAAAAAGTTAATATTTTTGTTTTTAGTTTTATTAAAAATTAGGTTAAAGTTTTAATTGAATAAATTAGGGTTCAATTGGGTTTTAAAAATTAGGGCTTTTGTTTCTATTAATTTTCTGCACCATTTTAGCATATTAAAACCATTTTTCTATATTTTTCCAGTTAAATTTGTATTTTCTAGCAATTAAAATAGATTTTAGTTATTACTTTTTCTTATAAAAATCATAAAAAATAGAAAAATAGTTGAAAAATTAAAATTCTTTTTGCATTAATTTTCATTTTAAATCTAGTATTTTTGAAAAATAAAAGAAAAATTTTAGTGTTAATTTTTAGAAAAAGTTTATTTTTGTTAATTCATTAAATCTTAGAAAAATCATAAAAAATTCAAAAATTAATAAAAAAATATTTTTCTTTTTTATAAAATTTTCTTTTGTCATTTAGTGTCTAGGAAAAATATAAAATTTAGTATAGGCTTAATTTTTCTTAAATTTCAGTCTTAGACCCGTTTTACCGGGTGCGTTTTACCGTTTCTTTTCGTTTTACATTCAAACGACCTCCGTTTTAGTTCTAGTTTTCTTTATTTTTCAAGTTAAGTTAATTAGAATTTAATTTTGATTTTTAATTTAATTTAGCATTTATTTTCTAAATTTTTAGTATTTAGGGTTCCCGATACCTGATTCTGTTCCCGTATTTTAGTATAGATTCATTTTAGGATTTCCTATAAACTAATTTTGTTTCCCGTATGTTTTTTAAGATCCCCATTTCCTTTGCTTGTTATCCCGTAGAGTTAAATTAAGTGTAAATAGTACATAATTTTAGTTTGTAATAAATCAGTGTTTCCATCATATATTCTCCATCAGTCAATTTCTCTTCAAACCAGGATAAATTTCAATTGCAGCCTCGTTGGGACATACGACCCGGGAATATCTCTTCCGGAATCTTTTTATCATTGATTCTCTCTTATATATTTTATTTCTAAGTAGGTCTTGACTTTTTCCTTTGGTCACGGGTGAAGAGTATGATTTTTTGCCCTAATATTTTTTATATATATACTATCAGACGAATCACTACTCAATGACATGACTATCTACAATATGAAATTGGAACAATTTCAAGTGAACACCAAGTTTTTGAACACTCTTCCTCCTGAGTGGAGCAAATTTGTGACAGATGTCAAACTGGTTCGGGATTTGCATACAACTAACATTGGTCAGCTTTATGCTTACTTGGGACAACATGAATTTCATGCAAATGAGGTTCGTTTAATGCATGAACGCAACTCAGATCTGCTTGCTTTGGTTACAACCCATCAGATGACCCAGTCTCCTTATCAAACTCATCAAAACTCTTACCAAAACACTCAATTTCAACCACAAGTTTCACCATATCAGTCTCCACAGTATGGATCACCTTATCAGTCTCAATAATACTCAACTCATCAATCATCAACACCTCTTTCAATTACTTATCCATCCAATGATTATCAATCATCAGTTCACCACAATGTTTATTCTCCATCATCATCCATCCCTCAATTGGAATATGCTCCCTCAGTTAACCAACAATCTGAATTTTCCCAACCAGACTCAGGTCTAATTGTTCTAGTATTCCAATAAAGGTGATGATCCCATTGATGCCATCAATCACATAATGTCTTTCTTAACTGCTGTTGTCACTTCTTGCTACCCCACTACCAATAATCAGCTAAGGAATTCGTCAAACCCTAGGCAACAAGCTACCATTAATAATGGGAGAGTGACCTTACAACCAATTTAGGGAGACAAACGTCTTTAGCTGCTGTACTAAGGACATACACTCCAGGAGCAAGTGGAAGCAATTCAGGAAACAAAGGACTGTTGCAAAGGGGAATGCATATGTCTAAACATGCACTTAAACCAAGAGTAAACAGATGATTATTGGTTTAAGGGATAAAGATGTTTATTGGTACAGCTCAAGTAAGTGGTCAATTATACATAGGAGGAACTAGCCAATTTGGGCAGTTTAGGAAATTCCAGAGGCTCAAGCCACACAGACTATCATTACTCACAATGCTGCATATCAAGCTGATAGATTTGGATACATAATGACTTTTATTGTGATGACATCAACACGCCAAAGTAGCTCCTCAAGTCTATTTTATCTTCATTATGGTTCAGATGCTCTTGCTGAGGTACACAATCATGATAATGTGATTAATAATATGATTAATCAAGCTGTGCAGGTGATGCCGTCTTCTGGTATGTCGAATGTTGTGAACAACTCAGAGACTGGAATAACCCATGATAGCACTATCATACCTTATGTCACAGTAAGTTATTGAATATCACGACAGGCAAATGTCCAGAAATTCTAACTCTTTTAACAAATAAGAATCACTGATATTGACTATTGATTGAACAACTACAAACCTAAGTAGTTAATAGTACCAAGATAGTAATCTGGAAAAAAAGATGATCAATAATAACATTAACTGCTGACTTGAAGATAAAAGGAACAGTTAATATATTGAAAAAGGACAAAATGTTTGAATTAAAGGAGTAATAATAACGTTTACAGATCAATTGTACACTCTGTAGAGATTGATCGTCTTTAAACAAAACTCTTTCTGAACATTTAAAAGAAAAGAATCTTTAAAGCACATAGTTACTCTTCTGAAAAATGATTTTAAGAAAGAAGAATCTAGGAACATCGATAGAGAGATTGTATTAAAAAAGAAGATCAAACAACTAGATAATATTGTTTTTAAAAGAGTTCAATCTGCACAAACTGTTACACAATGAAAATGAAACCTTCAGTTTTTCTATAATCATACCACTAAACAACTCTAGTTTTCAAAAATCCTTTCTATCCAAAGCAAGCTCAACAGTTGAAACCAACGCTATATGATGGTAAATTTCATTAAGAATACGAGTGCATATTGAAATCTGTCCTCCGAAGAGACCATAAAGCTATGCATGAAGAGAAGTCGTTCAAAAATGCTCTTAAAATAACAAAATCTTATGATGTTAGAAAAGAAAGTTAATACTACACCAGTTGATTATGTTATTCCTAAGAACAACTTTCTTAAGATTTTGAAACATGATTTGTTCCACAAACTGAATTATCTACTAAACAAGCCTTTTGGTCTCAAAATTCTATGAATTCTCCAGATCCCACTCTTTCTAGTAGACCCACCAAAGTTAAGGTTCCAAAAGAACTTCCTAAAGTCAGCATGGTTAATACGAGTTTAAAGAAACTTAAATACCATCTTGCTGGTTTTGACGTGGTTGTCAAAGAAAGAACCACACCCACAGCCATCACTGAGCGCTCATAGGGGTTCGAACATACAAAAGCTTGTTTTAGGGATGAAATAATTCCATTTGTAAAAGCTCTAAAGGACTTATTTAATACATTCGATCAATATTTGATTGATGAACTTTCTAAAGTCCAAAATGTCTTCCATCAAATGGAAACATGTGTGAAACAACATTGTTTGGAGTCAAAAACAATTGAAGTAAAAAATGAATCAAGTTATGAACGAAAATGAGTGGAACAAGTTATTAGCAAAGATATCGTAAACACTATTGTGAATTCTTCTATGGATATTGCTTCTGTGAATGTGCATGAATGTGAAAAGTGTCTCAAACTTGAGAATGAGCTTCTCAACAAGAAGGATTTCATTGAAAAATTGATTTACGATAAACTGTTCAAAAGTTTTACCACTCTTGAAAAACATTGCATCTCTTTAGTAAGTTGCTACTCAACATCATCAGGAAATTCTTCAAAGGGACAATTTTGTTTTCAAATCAAAGTCTCTAAGTATTCATCAATGTTTGAATAAATGAATTGAAAGCTTAGTCCCAAAAGAAAGACATGGTTATAAAGAAGTTGAAAGAGAGAAATAAATCTCTAAGTGGACAAATGAATGAGGATAAGATTAAAAAGGACTTAGAAGAGATTGAAACAATAAATATTGAATTAGATCATAGGGTGACAAAGCTTATTGCTGAGAATAAGCATTTGAAATAGACCTATAAGCAACTTATGACTCATTAAACAGCCCCCCAACCCGGTATTCATCAAAAGAAACAATGTGATGATTTAATTAATCAAGTCAACCTAAAGTCTATGGAAATCTTTGATTTAAATGCTAGTCTTCAGGAAAAAGTTTTGGTAATTACAGATCTTAAGGATGATTTAAGGAAACTTAAAGGAAAAGCACTAGTTTGCGACTATTTTACAAAACACCCTAGTGATCCAGAAATGCTTAAGATTGATGTGGAACCAATAATCCCTAAATTGTTGAATAAAAAGACAGCTCACTCTACCTATATTAAGCACACTCAAGAAGAAGCTAACATTCTTAGGACTAGATTAAACATGTTAAATCACAAGAACCACTAGATCATTCCTGAGAAATCTGCCGATATGTATGCTAACTAATTTAGGATTTGCTTACAACATCAGTAAAACCCGCCCAGTGTCAATAAATACAAATGAAATTAGTGGTTGTGACCCAAAATGAACAAGGACAAAAAAAGTTATATTCACTGAGCACTGTCACATCCCAGTAACACAATCACAAAAATAGCCTCCTAACATAAACCTAGTTCTTAACAAACCTATGTTGTCTTTTACAGGAGTAAACCCGTCTACTAGTGCTAGCGGATCACAGCCTTCAGGCACTACAAAGAAAGATAAGATTCGACAAACACCAAGTAAACTCCATAAAGAATAAAGAAGAAGCCACCCTAGGAAAGTTAAATCTAGTTTGAAAATAAAGATTGTGTTTATTCAACCTAAAGGAACTGCTCATGGTTCAGCATTCCAAGCTTAAATGCAAATACTGACTTAAATGTGTTAAGTGAATGGTTTGCATGCTTTCTGATATCATGATTTGTGTGTTACTTTGATACTTAATCCAATAATGTGAATTCTCGTATAAATATAAATCTGTTTAAGTCAAAGTTCAAAGAGAAAAGTTTGGAAACCAACAGAAAGGTGTTAACAAATATTGGATACATTGGAGACCTACTGGTCGTACTTCACTATACAGGAAATGCTTACCCTTTAACTAGGGATTACCACAACTACTAAAGTACCCCTTAGGAAACCAACTGCTCTAGAAAATGAAACACCTAAGCCTGTTGTAACATTGGTTTACTTAAGGAAACCTAGGAAATCTAAAACTAATGTTCCTGTTAGCAAATATAAGGTTCTTAAATCTGTATCTGCTAACAAAAAGGAACCTAGTAAATCTTGGGGATCCATAGTTATTGATGAACTCATCTTCCTCTTTGAGATGCAGTCACCAATATTTGTTCTCTGGTATTTGGACTCCGGCTGCTCCAAGCATATGACCGAAGATCGCTCTCAGCTCACCAATTTCGTCAATAAATTTTTGGGTACAGTTAAATTCGGAAATGATCACGTGGAAAAAGATATTGGGATATGGTGATTATCAGATTGGGAATGTTTACGTCTCAAGGTTTTTACTATGTGGAAGGACTTTGACACAACTTATTCTCCGTTGGGGAATTTTGTGATTTGAACCTTGAAGTTACTTTTCATCAACACACCTGCTTCATTCGAAATTTAGAAGGTGTTGATCTATTAACTGGATCTCGAGGCAACAATTTGTATAATCGGTCTCTTAGAGATATGATGGCATCTTCTCATATAATGTCCTTCTTGCAAAAGCCTTAAAGACTAAAGTTCTCCTGGCAGGCACCGACGTCGGTCTGCATCAACGCAATCCAACCATTTAGCTAGACCCCAGTCCTTGTTCGAGGTCTCCTAAGCTAAAATTTAACAAGGACAACTGTTTCTGCATGTGCAATGGAAAAAGGCAAGAAGAAATCCCACAAACCTAAATCTGAAGACACCAACCAAGAAAAACTCTATCTTTTGCACATGGACCTTTGTGGACCAATGCATGTCGCAAGTGTTAATGGAAAGAAGTACACCCTCGTCATTGTCGATGATTACTCTCGATTTACATGGGTTAAATGCTTAAGGTCAAAAGATGAAGCTCCATATTTGATAATTAAGTTTCTCAAGATGATCCAAGTGCGGCTTAAAGTACCTGTCTGACGAATCAGAACAGATAATGGAACTGAATTTGTTAATCAAACTTTACGTGAATATTATGAGAAGGTTGGCATCTCTCATGAAACATCTGTTCCTCGCTCTCTACAACAAAATAGTGTCGTTGAAAGACGTAATCGTACGCTAATTGAAGCTGCCCACACAATGTTGATTTATGCAAAAGCTCTATTATTCTTATGGGCAGAAGCAGTTGCTACCGCATGTTATACCCAAAATCATTCCATCATACGTCTTCGTCACGGCAAAACACCATATGAGCTTTTACATGACAAACCTCCTGACTTATCATTTTTCCATGTGTTTGGTGCACTCTGCTTTCTGATAAATGATAGTGAGAACTTGGGTAAGTTATAACCGAAAGCTGATATTGGTATTTTCATTGGCTATGCACCCACAAAGAAAGCATTTCGAATTTACAACCTACGTACCAAACGAATCATTGAGACAATTCATGTAGATTTTGATGAGCTGACTGCGATGGCTTCTGAACACAGAAGTTCAGAACCCCCGCTTCATGAAATGACTCCTGCAACAATCAGTTCAGGACTCGTACCAAACCCTCCTCTCTCAACACCGTTTGTACCACCTTCGAGAAGTGATTGGGATCTTTTGTTTCAACCGCTGTTTGATGAATTACTCACCTCTCCACCAAGTGTTGATCACCCGACCCCTGAAGTCATTGCTCCAATTAATGAAGTAGTTTCTCTAGTTCCCGCTGTATCAACCGGTTCACCTTCCTCAAAAATAGTTGACAAAGATGTACCATCACCTAGTAACTCTCAAACAACACCCGAAACTCAATCTCCTATCCTTCCTAACGATGTTGAAGAAGACAATCATGATTTAGATGTTGCACACATGAATAACGATCCGTTCTTTGGTATTACAATTCCAGAAAACAATTCTGAAGCATCTTCTTTAGATGTTATTCCTACTGTTGTGCAAACTGCTGCTCCAAACTTAGAACACGTTACCAAATGGACCAATGATCATCCTTTAGACAACATCATCGGTGAACTCGAAAGACCTGTTTCCATAAGACTCCAACTCCATGAACAAGCCTTATTTTGTTACTACGATGCCTTTCTCACATCAATTGAACCAAAGAACTATAAAGACGCATTAACTCAAGCATGTTGGATTGAAGCAATGCAAGAGGAGTTACATGAATTCAATCGTCTTGAAGTCTGGGAACTCGTTCCACGTGTAGATAAAGTGATGATTATTACATTAAAATGGATTTATAAGGTGAAACTTGATGAAATGGGAGGAATTCTAAAGAACAAGGCGCGCTTGGTTGCTCGTGGTTACCGTCAAGAAGAGGGAATTGATTTTGAGGAATCCTTTGCTACAGTGGCTAGACTTGATGCTATTCGAATTTTCCTCGCATTTGCTGCTCACATGAATATGATCGTCTACCAAATGGATGTTAAGACGTCATTCTTGAACGACATTCTGCGTGAAGAAGTTTATGTCAGCCAACCGGACGGGTTTGTGGATCAAGACAATCTGAATCATGTGTATAAGCTTTAGAAGGCTCTCTATGGGTTGAAACAAGCTCCACGCGCGTGGTATGATCTATTGTTGAAGTTTTTACTCCCTCAGGAATTCTCTAAAGTAACCGTGGATCTCACATTGTTCATAAGAAGACAAGGTAAAGATATTCTCCTGGTACAAATCTATGTTGATGATATAATCTTTGTGTCTACTACACCTGAATTATGTGACCAATTTTCAAAAATAAAGTGTTCAAAGTTTAAGATGTTGATGATGGGCAAAATATCATTTTTTCTTAGTACTACAGATTTCACAAAGTCCCAGAGGCATCTTTTTAAACCAGTCTAACTATGCTCTAGAATCTTTGAAGAAATATGGTATGGAATCTAGTGACCTCGTAGATACTCCCATGGTAGAGAAATCCAAACTGGATGAAGATACACAAAGGAAAGCCATAGATCCTACACACTATCGTGGAATGATTGGCACCCTTATGTATCTTACAGCCAATAGACCAGACCTAACATTTGTTGTATGCATGTGTGCCCGGTATCAGGCAAAGCCTATCGAAAAGCACCTCCATGCTGCAAAAAGGATCTTTAAATACCTACAAGGAACCGTTAATCGGGGACTCTGGTATCTAAAGGATTCTTTTATTGCTCTAACAGCTTATGCAGACGCTGATCACGCGGGTTGCCAAGATACTAGACGAAGTACATCTGGATGTATGCAATTATTGGGATACAGACTTGTTAGTTAGTCATCAAAAAGGCAGAAAAGCGCTGCGATATCCAGTACGGAAGCTGAATATATTGCTATGTCTGGCTGTTGTGCTCAAATCCTTTAGATGAGAGATCACAGCTTACCGACTATGGCCTTGGATTCAGTAAATTCCAATGTACTGTGATAACAAAAGCGTTATTGCCTTATACTGCAACAATGTTCAACATTCTTGATCAAAGCACATTGACATCATATTCTACATCATCAAAGAGCAAGTGGAGAATGGAGTAGTAGAGCTTTACTTTGTCAACACGGAGTATCAGCTAGCGAACATCTTCACTAAAGCTCTATGCAGAGAAAGAATTAAATTTCTTATCAAAAAGCTGGGAATGCGAAGTTTTACGCCTGAGACACTGAAACAGTTGGCAGATGAAGCTGAAGAATAGTGGTGGTACCTATTCTGATATCTTGTATAATATGTATATATTAAAAACCATAAAAAACCATAAAAACCAAAAAGATTATTCATTTTTAGAAAATCTTTATAAAAACAAAATATAAAATATATAAAACCAAAGAAAAATTAAAAAATTAGAAAAATATAAAAAGAGGTAATAATGGCATGTCTTCTAAAAATCGATAACATTTACGGTCTTATAAATGTCATTCAATAATGATACGAGGCTGTAAATGAAGTTCGAGCAGAAGTTCCAAATGTTTTCAAAACATGCCAAATGACTTGCTATTATTTCAGATAGCAACCCAATTGATGGGGTGGGGGGGGGGGGGGGGGGGGGGGGGGGGGGGGGGGGGATGGGGGGGGGGGGGGGGGGGGGGGGGGGGGGGGGGGGGGGGGGGGGGGGGGGGGGGGGGGGGGGACATACATCATCTTACAAGGCAAGTATTCCATCAAAAAGGAAACTTGACCTCCCAATGGGAATTTATTCTCAGGCATTGTCTACTTTATGACCATTCAAAGGCTTGTGTTTACTTTGCAACACAACCCATGCTTTCTATATTACCATAAGTGTACGTGTCAGTGCACTTATATGTGAAAATAAGAGAAATCTTATTCTGGTGTTTGTTTTTCAAATATATAACATGGCTTCATCAGAAAATGTTTTTTCAAAGACATTCTACCTCTCAAACAAGGAGTACAACTCTTTAAATAGAAAATGAGTCATTGTTTGAGGGGGAGAAAATGTCAAATATCTTCTTCATAATAATAATGTGTTTAAAAAGAAAAAAAGTTTTAAACAATAACGGAATAACATTCTTAAGGAAAGTTAATTAAGTTTAGCTTATGTGTGCCTTATATGTTATGTGTTTATGCCTTTAGAGAGTTAAAGTGTGAATTAAGAGGTTAGGTATGCTAGTTAAAAAACATTAGGAACTACTTATGCCAATTGTTAAACTATAATTGCCTAATAAATCTTATAAGTGTAAATTTAAGGGGTTAAGTAACTTAAGGGGTTGAATGTGTACAAAATAATAATTGTTTCATAACACCACCTAACCCACTTGTTTGTTTACACAAACATACACACTTAACACATTTTTCCTCCCACTCTCACTCGAACGATCATCATCACCAGTTCCTCATCTCAACCTTGTTTTCACACCTAAGGTATAACTAAAAACTCGTTCTATACTTCCTAAACATGTCATACCTCGAAGGAATTGGGATTTAATTTAACTATTGAAACTCGGAAACCCAATTCTGAATTAGGGTTTCTCAAAATCAAAAGTGCATAAATCATCAAATTGATTGAGGGGTTATGATTGCTTTGGAGTGTAGAAGACTCGTATAATGCAGTTTTATGTGTGGTTAACATATGAATGAGATATGCCCGATTGTATGCTCGAAAAATTAGGTTTTTGGGAGATAATGTAAAATGTTGATGGGTTTTGTAATAGAATGCATGTTTATCAATTATTGAATGTGTTTGAACCATTAAAACTCACCCTTGTCCGTAGATAATTGAATGTATGTGCTAAATATATAAAAGTGTCCGTGTCTTAATCAATGGATAAATGTTGTTAGGATTGTGCCTAAAGGTTATCCTTATGATAATAAGTGCTAACAGAACAACTCGTGTGCAACAAATCGTGTTTGTAATTTTTTTTGTGAGAACCCGAATTAGTCGAGTCCATTTGGGAACCGATCTAGTCAAGACTCTTTGGGAACCGAACTAGTCAAATCCATTGAGGAGTTTTTCTTTGAAGTCCATATTTCTTCCTGTCCTCTGAATGAACTTCTTTACTCTGACAGTCAACATAGCCACCTGCCATCGAAGATCCAATTCCTCTAAGTCATCTCCATCCATCTGCTGAAAATCCTCATTCTCAAGTTGAGGACTGGTTGTTGGTTGTGCAAGAAAGGAGTAAGCTATATCATGAGCACTTGGAGTAGATGGAACTTGATTAATTCCACCAGCAGTACTAACCCCAAAATCTCCACTGGCAGTACTAACTTCATTAGTACTGTTAGTATTCTCAGAGGAAAGAAAAGCCAAATTCTGAGAAGCAGAGTTGGAACCTGAAGACCTTTTCAATTCATCTTCATACACCCTAAGATTGTTGTAAAGGTCATCAATATCAACCTCATCAATATCTGGTTTATTTCTCATGATCAGTGCTATTTGACTCCATGAAGGAGGAAGACTTCTTAAAAACTTCTGATTAATGTCTTCCTTTGATACATAGGCTCCATGAATTTCCAGTTGACTTATGAGTTTCTGAAATCTATCATAAGCCTTATCCAAAGTTTCATTAGATGCAGTAACAAAATTTTCAAACTGATGTTTCAGAACATTCTTTTGCATCTTTTTGGATTCCTCATTACCTCCAAATCTAGATTTTATTGCAGCCCACAAAGATTTAGCATCAGGAACATTGTGGAACTTGAGGAGGTACTCATCAGGTATTGCTAAGAGCAAGATGCTCTTAATCCTTTCTTGATTCCTTCTAGCAGCCAATTGTTTTGCAGTCTTAGGAACAGGAGGACTAGATTGTTCTCCTGAAGGTGTAGCCTCATCTTCCAGATCTCCATTGACAATAATATCCCACAGATTATGATCTGTGTGACAAATGTATTGTCTCATCCTCATACTCCAGATATCGTATTCTCCCTTCTTAATGATAGGGATCTTCATAGCAGTGATTGTTGGTGGAGGAGTATCTTGATCAGCCATCTCTTTGATTTGTAGTAGTTCTGATTCAAAAGAAGTTCTTCTTTTTCAGAGTTTCCTCACAAGCTCTGATACCACTTGTAGGATCCCTTTGCTTAATGGATCTTAACCTTTAGCTTGTAAAGGGTTTGTTGCCTTAGATAAATCTAAAGTAACAATGATGAAACAATGATTAACCACTATTGATTACGCGGAATTTAATCAACAATGTAAAGAAGAACACAATCAAAACACTTTTATATTGAACTTTGAATCTGCCTAGGTTACAGATTACAAACTATGATTACTATATGATCTCTATGATCTTCTGTAGAACTATATCTACTGACTATGCCTAGGGATCCTTTTATAGACTAAGGAAACCCTAATGGGCTTTACAAAACGCGTATAAAGATAATGCATATCTTTTCCTAAGATATCTCATGCATATCTTTAACTCTAACTAATTTCTGCGTAAGCAGACTTAACTATTACATAAACAGCATTAACTATTTAATACTGCCAGTACTAACTATGATAAACCTTCTACCAGTACTAACTATGATACTGGCAGAACTAACTACAATACTAACAGAATTAAGTCTGTTATACAAAATTCCTAACAATCCTCCCCTAAACTTGAACTTCACTTGTTAACTTTAAGTTTCTTCAGGTGTCTTCAGTTTGGGCTTTTGAGAATTGTATCCAAGCATGTCTTTAAGTCCTTAGCTTCTCTTGAATGATGATCTGTTTGATCTTCTTTGAAAAACCAAATCATACTTTGTCTTTTAGTCTTTGTCTTCTTTTCACAGCTACACATCAACATCCAACTAAGTTGGATTTATAGTTTTTGGCAAACTACCAGCCATCAACGGATTTGGTATGTCTTTACCATGAGCCATTTTCTATGGACTAGTCAATGCTTCATTGTAGTAACAAGATGCATTGATAACCTTATAGTTTTTAGCAAACTATCAGCTATCAACGGATTTGAGTTCTCTTTACCAGTAGCCGTTTGCTCTAAATAAGACTCAAGACTTCAGACAAAACGGCTAAACCCAAAGACGTCTAAAGCAAAAGGTCTAACAATTGCTATCTGAGTTGCTTAAACAGAAGCTGAGACAGCGAGTGAAGTCTAGCGTCGCCAGAAAAGATCTGATACCCGAAAGCTCACAGCTCACGACGACGAGTGTTTCGATGTCAGGTTGCGAGAGGAAGGGGGGGGGGGGGGGGGGTGGGGGGTGGTGGTGTGGGGGTGCGATGGAACTGTGGTGTATGTAACGACCCAGGTGTGAGCCAGATGCAGGAGCTGGTGGAGCGCGAATGGGAGTTTGCGAGGGATGAGGGAGAAAACGACTTTGGAATGTGACCAGGTGAGTAGACTTGCACAGGATGATGATGAAGTAGGACAAGAATGATGACGGATGATGACAATGATCATTATGATTGAATGAAGAAGATATTATGTTAAGCTACTATGGGGGAGCGAGTGCCTGGACGGGGAGGAGGCAAGAGCTTATGTAGAGGTTATCCTCGTGACTCTTACACTAGCTTTGAGTATCTCTGAGAATCGAACGTGTGGACAGAGATTAAGTCTAATGGGCGACGTATATCTTACTGTGATGAGCGAAGGGTGAGCAAGACTGATTCAGAACAACGATGTGAATGACTGTTAGTAGATCGATTGCGCGTAATTTCGATATCCTCTAGTTAATGCATGGTGTGTAGATAGACAGTAGAGTGAGTAATTGACAAGAACTCGTAAGAGTGTGGAGAGCATAGTTAGGTTCGACAGATCACCTCTCGAAATGGAATGATACCGCGACTGATGTGATAAGTGCGCAGTATGAAGTGTGAAGGAGGATCAAGTGTGTGTGGAAGATTATAGGAGAGGGAAAGAAAGGATGTAGTTAGATGTGAGTGTATGAAGTAATGTGCAATGAAAAGGTGTGAGTGGAATAAGTGTATGGACTATATATTTAGTTTCGAGGTAGTATATAATAGTGTGACGGGGTGAAGGTGTGAATGCGGATGAATGACAGAAGAGTTCGTGAAATGGAAATGTTGCTCCAGAATGTAGACAGTGCAGAGAGCGAACTCTAGAATGAATAGAAGATCTCTCAGGTAGGTGTATAACTGAGCTCCGTCGAAGTGAGATTAAGAGCGCTAGGAAGGTGCAACCAAGCATGAGTATTCGATGCGTTGTCAGTCGATTCTTCGATTCTAACATGCTCAAGCCCCAGTCCCCAGGATACTGTATTGCAGACTCTAGAGATTTATCTGGAACACGCGATAAGGGTCAACTCTCTGTGTAGATGTAGAGAGCTGTATAACTTTACTATTAGGGGGAGGACACACAGTCTGTTTTGTTTTGCAGACAGTCCACGAGGTCCGACCACCGAGCCGCATGTCCTCGTCATTCCAGCATGGCCGAGCCCAACACCATTACCAAGCAGGGATCGAGCCCAGTTGTGTCTGAGACGGGGGTGATTCCTCCCCTAAAAGATGCTTCCTAACCTTGGTTCCTTATTCGGTTATTGAACGCGAGTGAACTGAGATAACTGTTGTGGAGAACCTAGGCTTGCTTTTCATCTTTGTAATTCACAGAGTTGTCGAGACAGAACTAGTGCATGATTCATGTTCAGTTGAGCATGGTTCGGTTCAATAGCCAGTGCAGAATGTTAGAGCATAGCCGCGCGCGTTTGCCACAGAGCGGTGTAGGCGTGAAAGGTCGAGTAAAGTGGCGAGTCAAAAATTTGTTCAGGTTGTACAGTCTGAAGACTTAGAGATGAAGCTCAACTTAAATGCAGACTCCCTCAATAAAACTTGATGACAACATTAAAGAAGAATAATCAAGAATCAAGTCAAAGAACCAAGTTAAAGAAGCACAAGTCACCAAGATTTACTGAAAATTGAGAAACTGTAAATGAACACTCCGAAGCATAGGTTACCGACCTCTTCATATCCAATAAATCTAAGACATCCCATGTTGTAGCTGCCAACCTCTCTAAACTTGAGCTGAAGAAGATTCTCATAGATAAAATGGAAAGTAATAAGTCAATCCACAGATCTGATGAACAAAAGAATCTCTACAAAGCATTGGTTGATGCCTACGAAAGTGACAAACTCATACTTGACACGTATGGAGATACTGTCTCATTTAAAAGACGTCATTAATGGAGAGGGATAAAGTCACAAAGAACCCTCCGCTAGATCAAACCGGGGGTACCAAGATAAGAAGAGCTAGAAAAGAACCAGAGTCAACCAGTGCACCACAGGAAAAAACATCCAAGACAACTGGCAAGTCAACTGAAGGGTCCAAATCTCATCACAAGGCTCGTTCATCTAATGAATCTAAGACATCTTATGCTGTAGCTGCCAACCTTTCTGAACTTGAGCTGAAGAAGATTCTCATAGATAAGATGTAAAGTAATAAGTCAATCCACAGATTCGATGAGCAGAAGAATCTCTACAAAGCATTGGTTGACGCCTACGAAAGTGAAAAACTCATACTTGACACGTATGGAGATACTGTCTCGTTTAAAAGATGTCAAGATGATGGGGATAAAGACAAAGAACCCTCCGCTAGATTAAACTGGGGGTCCAAGAGAAGAAGAGCTGGAAAAGAACCAAAGTCAACCAGTGCACCAAAGGAAAAGACCTCCAAGACAACTGATGCTCATGGACCTGTTTAACCTTGGCTAAGCTCTTTGGCCCAGATGAAAGATCCGCGTGAGTCGTTTAATGAGCTGATGGACACTCCTCTAGACTTCTTACCATTCGTAATGAATAGGCTTAAAGTTGATACTCTGACTCCAGAATTATTAGCCGGCCCAACATTCGAACTGATGAAAGGATCATGCAAGAGTCTGGTGGAGCTAGAATATTTCTTTAAAAAAGTCTACAAGGCAACCACTGATTAATTAGACAGGAACAACCTTGAAGGTCAACAATATCCACATGATCTGTGCAAGCCATTACCATTGATACCTAATTCTCGAGGTCGTCAAGTCATTACTTTTGATCACTTCATCAACAACGACCTTGCGTATCTAAGTGGTGGTGTCTCAAGCCGAACATATACAACTTTAGTAACGAAGACCAAGGCTGCAGATTACGAGCACATCAAATGGACTGAAGATTTGGTCCCTAACAGAATGTGGATTCAAGTGACGGTTAGCTACGACAAACATGCACTTTGAGGAATCTCACATTAGGGCGAAAACGACAACAATTCTATGGATTTGCTTCTAACAGAGAATCTGCTCGTGATGTCTACTCCAAACGCAGAATCATTGCTGTCACAAAGCTTCAAATTATCGAATGGCATAATTACAAGCATCTGGATTGGATCACTGTTTGTAGAGATGATGACAAGCTGTATAAATTCAAAGAAGGCGATTTCAATAGGCTTCGCATTCAAGACATCGAAGGCATGTTGCTTCTTCTTGTTCAAGGCAAGTTGACAAATCTCATTATTAAAGAACGACTAGCTTTTAATGTCTCCCTGCGAATGTTTACAAGAAGCATTGTCATCCAAATGCGTGTGGATGATCTTCAATTAGGTGTCGAAAGTTACCAAAAGAAGCTCAACCTCACAAAGCCGGATACGTACAGATCATATTATTAGCCTCAAAATATTGAGTCGAACATGAAGTTTGTTCATTATGTATGTTAGTCTCGGTCAATTAATTAGTTAACGTTGTAATAGGAAAGTATCGGGAATCGGGCTCGATAGTTAATCTAATATTGTATATGTTTCGGGTTTAATCCCAAGCAAAACTCGAGCCCGGGTCCTAGTTAAATATCCCGCGCGTACCTTTAACGTGACGGGGTATATAAGCTTTTTCTTCTTTAGAAAAAGCTAGTTGTTTAATTATATAAAAATCTTCTTTTTCTCATTCTCTCTAACCTCTCTCTTCTTTCTCTCTCTAAAACAACTCAATCTTTCTTTATCTCTTTTCTTGGTTCGATTCGTGGTTCGTAATATGAAGTGAAAGTGTAAATCGGGTTCCTACATGTTTCATACCAACCACAGCAAAACGTTATTTTGGCGTAAAATGAAAGTAATTATTTCCCCTTAACAAGTAACCCGATAGACCCAACCCGATAACCCGCAACCCGATAAGCCCGAACTCGATAGACCCGATTCCTTCTAGGGTCGGGTTGCGGGTTAGGTTTTATTTTTTTCAAAACCCGATAGACCCGACCCGATAAGCGTCAAACCCGACCCGATAACCCGATTGACACCCCTAGTTGCCACACCACTATTTTAGGATTAAAACATCATTTGACTTTGACCTTCATGTTTATCATTGTTTTTTCCATTTACTTGTAAGATTTATGTGGTTATAGCATTACTTTTTTCAAAACAAAGCAACGTAACAATTTAATATAGGGCTAATTCTTAAAAGAGTCCAAAACCAAAAGTGAAATGCCTCTTTCACCTTTTCAATGTTCTTCTGCTTGGGATCTAATTTTGGCTCGTCTTCAAGCAAATCCAGACTTATCTTCCACAATTTTTGGGGTTGAATTTACTGATGATGATTTTGCAGCCAGGATGGTTGAGTTGGTCAATACTCGACGAAAAGAACTTGCTGAACAACGGGCTCAAGAACGGAGGGAGAGGCCTATGACACCATCTCAGCTCAGGCAATATATGCGCACTTATGTGAAGAATCAAGGTCCTGCTGTATACTCTACTGGTTGGACTATGGCTCAAGTTCAAAAACTCTCTCCTGAACAACTTCAAGAAGAGTTTGATAAGATCCAAAGAGTTGTTGCATTCACATGGGGTTTAAAAAGAGATGGCAGTCCAATGCGTAGTGCCTCTTCAAAGAAACTCAAGACTGGTGATAATGAAGTCAACGTTGAAGCTCCTTCTCATGGTGTTCCACAGGAAGAAGAAAGTTCAACCCCTTCTCGAAATGTTTCACGAGAGGAAGTTGCTGCTCCTCCTCATTCTCAAGATATTCCAGCCGCTCAAGTTAAGGTTCCTTCTCAGAAAGCTACAATAGAGGATGTTGACGCTCCTTCTAACCTTGCTTCTACAGCACAACACACTGCCTCCTCACTCAAAAAGGTTGGTACCAAGAAGAAGCGATTAGGCAGAAAAGGTGTTCATACTTCTCAATCTACCATTCCAATTAAAGAAGGAGATCCTGAAGCTGAACACAAAGTGTGCATTAAGTATGCCTTTGATGCGGATTCTGCTTCTGATGATGATACACTTGTTAATTTATATGCTGTTGTTGACTGGGAGTTATTGCCTACGGGGTTAGGCTCGATCAATGACTTTTACAGCTATACACTCGTGCAGTACTTCACATGTCTTGAGGATCCTTCACTTGGTTTACTAGAGCCAGACTTTGATGTCAATTTATGCTGTATGATGACATTTGTATCAGGATAAGCAGCTGAGGGGGTTGGTCTTGTTCTTTTAGGCGAGATCTTTAGGTTTTGTTAGATTCACCTAAAGATGCATGATCGGTACCAACATACCTGTGTATTCAAAGATGGAAGCTATAATTTTTTTCTGGTGGTTTCATGTGTTAGAGACAGTTAGGGACTCGTTTTACATATGGCGGGTTGTGGATAAGAAGTATTCTTCTCTATGTCAACCTTATCGAAAGGATGCTCGATCATCAGCTGGAAATTTGTCATGGAAAAGTGGGTAATGAACTTACCACTGCGGTTCAGTTGATTGCCTTTCTCAAGAAACAAATTTCTAATTCTAAGCGTCCTAAGGTTCATGACTGGTACTGTTAATGTTTTTTTATATCTCATAATTCTTTTTGCTATTTAAACTATATTTTGGATATATAAAGTTTGTATGTAGAATCCCCATACTTAGTAGCTTTTGCAGAGTATGCCATATTTATTTAGTGCACATCAAGATTTGCTTCTGGAAATAGTTTTTGGCATGCTGCTTGGTTTTATTGCAGTGTATTTTGTACAAACAGAGCCATTTTAAGGGATTAGGTGTTGGTTAACCACCGCACAACAAATGATGTTCAACTACATGTCTCCAGACAAGAAAGAGTTTATCACCAAGAGGGTACGGCTCTGGTGTGATTCCAATATCCGTTAATGGTTGCTAGGTTACCGGAAAACTGGATGGTTTTCAACTTGCCATATTCTTGAATGAAAAGTGGCTAGTCCAAGCAAAAGGTCATGGTAATGAATTCTCAAATCCGTTGATAGCTGTAATAGTTTGCTCAAAACGATATGGTTTTCACACTCTCTAGGTTGTTTACAAAATAGAGTGGCTTTAGTCTAGAGGGTACGACTCTGGTGAAAAGCTCTATCAAATCCGTTAATGGCTGTGATGATTTGCCATAAAATTATCTAGGGTTTTCCAATTATACCAATTGATTCATGTTCTAAGAAATTGGACTGGTTATTAACTCACCATGGTTGACTGACAGGATTCCACCAAAAGTGTTAGTAGGCCCAAGAGTAATGGCCTAATGTAATAGGCTACATCAAAATTCTAGTATTTTTCTATGATTCACCTCTCCCCGGAGTTAACACACCATGGGATGTGATGAGAATCGTATGTAACCCTGAATTGATGTTTTGTTGTTGCTGATTAAGATTTGTATGAGGCTTGCTGCTTTTGTGTTAATGCTTCAATTTTCTTATGTGCGCTGCAAAGACTTTCACCAGCTCTAATAGATTTTCTGATTCAAGAAAGTTTCGAGTTGGTTTCTAGATGTTGCTGTTCATCCTTAGGAGTTTTCAACGTAAGATTCATTTAGAAACTTGAATTTAACTGTGTCAAATTTAAGTTTAGGGGAGGATTATTAGGAATATTGTAATAGATAGTTACTACTAGTAGGTATGTAGTTCCTACTGGTAGAGTAAAAGTTACTGCTGGTAGGTATGTAGTTCCTACTGGTAGGGTAAAAGTTCCTGCTGGTAGGTATGTAGTTCCTACTGGTAAGGATAATGTTATAGTTAGTGTTGGTAGAGCAAAAGTTATTCCTGCTGGTAGAACAATATTAGTCCTGGTAGTATTATGCTTACTCCGAGTTGATAGTATAGTTAGTTAGTGATAAGGATATGCATGAGATATCCTAGGAAGTGATAATATTTATCTCTTTACCGAGTCTTAGGTAAGAGGTTGTTAGGGTTTCATCAGTATTTAAGAAACCTACGGTCATAGATGAAGGGATTGATCGGAAAAACACTTTTATTATTAATAGAAAAGATCCATAGAGGATCATTGTTTGAGTAATTCTTCTTTAACTCTGTTGTTTATATTCCGCGTATACAATAGTTTAATTTGTTAGAGTCTCTCTTAGAGGTGCTTGTGATTACATAAGTACTCTACAACCTCAATAGGCTTGAAGATCTATCTAGGGCTGGACCTACAACGTGAAGTTCATGTTTAGGGGAGGATTGTTAGATTTTATATAACAGACTTAATTCTATTAGTATTACAGTTAATTCTGCTAGTATAATAGTTAGTACTAATGCTTGATGATTTTGACAGACAAGATGTGATAGATCTACATAGGTTGGTAAATGAAAGATATGAGACAACAAGTCCAGAAGGATATGACTTGTTACTTTGGGGAGATCTGAAGACCTCATTTGAGCCTAATGAAGAAAATGAAATATGGAAGAATCAATAGGACTACAACTTGATAAGTTGGAGATTGTTCGACTCATGTGGAGTTTATGTACTGTTGATGAATACTAGAGTTGCTATTCACATGATGATTGATAAGAAATATCCTCTAACTCAAGAAATGCTTTCAAGGATGCTAAATAGAAGACTAGAGATTGATTATGAAAGTGAGATGGCATTTGAGCTTCTTAGATTTACAAGATCACAACTTCATAAGTAGAAGAGTGTTTGGATACATCCTCCTGATGATCAATGATGAGATCGTTTTAAGCTCAGATTGGTTAGATCTTTATATCTAGGATTGACAATAACAATGAAAACAATATGCACAGTGGATTTAAATAAAGAACATCATTATTGTTAAACAAGGTTTTATATTCAAATGTTTCCCTATTACCCCAACTATAACTTAGGGTTACTAACTAATTATAATATAACTACTAACTAAACGTGTACACACACACGTTTTTCTAGACTCTCATGGGAGCTCTAGTTTTTTTGTTTATCATACCAGATGCCTATGAATCTCTTTATATAGAGAGATTTCAAGGCTTACATAAGAAGATAAGTATAATACAAATGAATCATTTAAATATTAAACTTGATCTTCTGATATTATCTATCTTCATAAGGAGATCTTCCATAATCTTTATCTTTTGATATCTTTGACTAAATCTTCAATAATTCTCCACCAGCTTGTAGAATTCCATAATGCTAGATTTAGTCATTATGTTTCATTATTTTATTTATTTTATCTCATCAAATCTAGAATCCCAACAATCTTCCCCTATTTGATGATGACAAAACAAAAAAAGTCGTGTACAAACTTCATCATAGAGCCAAAGCTTCCCCTGAGGTTGAGATGTAATCATCTCCCTGAATGAAACAAAATCTTCAATGCTTCCCTTTGACTTAAGATCTCCTTAAACATGCCACCACACATAATAAGTTGCAAATCAATAAACCTGTAATCTTCTTCCCCTTTTTGTAATCATCTAATACGGGTCTTCTGTAGATATGCAACTTGGATCATAACAACTACAAATCATATACCATAATGACTCAAAATACCCACTATGAAGCATAATACACAAAATGACTCTGAGCAGTAGAAACATAAACTAGTAGTAGTAATAAAGATCAACAGTAGTAACGAAACACTTCCACTCAAGTGGTGCATGTAGATGGTTAAACATTTTAACAATAAGCTTCCCCTGAAACCCATATGTTAACCATCTCTTGAATCTTTAATTCTGTAGGCTTTATGTAATGATTACTGATGAAGAAAATTAAGTATAACGAACTTGATGCTGAAGTAGAATAACCCAAACTTGTGTCTTATATCTTGTACTATCCATGTGACTCCAAACTTATAAATAAATCTATGAAATATAAGTAGATCGCAACCTCTTGACAAAAATCCTCATCTTCTATGAGACACCAGACCAAAGTGATAGCAAATGTGAGCATTGAGCACCATAAGTTAAATCACACACCTTTGCTAGATTTGTCAAGTCTTCGTCACATCGTTTCTAAGCACGAACAAATTATCTCCAAATGTTGTAAGCCATTTGAGATATGATAAGAACACAAACCCAAATAATTCCACTTCACCTTCAAATAGGTGATAAGTAATCCTCTTTGTAACCAATTAATCCATAAATACAAGCCTTTAAATCTGTTAAGAACATGTAAACCAAAACCAAAAACAATCTGATAGCTTCCCCTTAAACGAAGCATCCGAGATCCAAACCATGTGTGTATCATTCGTTGACCTTTCCCAACCGAGAACCAAAAACACATTATGTCCGATATCAGATACAACTAACAATATTAACTGCTTTTCTCGGACGACACTGGCAGTATTAAAAATTTCTCGGATAACAAAGGTAGTACAAACATATTCAAACAGTATTAAATCCTCGAACAGTACTAACACATAGCGACAACAACATTAACTTTGATCTTACTACTATTGCACAAACCAGCAATATAAATACGAATCCCTAGCAGCAGAAACATGATACTGCTTTAAAACTATAACTGGCAGCACTAAACCTACTGGGCAGTAGTAAATAATATACGAGTAGTACCAAGTACATATACCACAAACCATTACAATATACCAATGAATATTCAGCGGTCTATAAATATCACATAAAATTCGTATCCAAAGCAAATGCATACATGGCCCATCTCAAATGAATATACTCATACTTTAGCCCATTAGCACACTGTATAATATAGATAGGTTAACACAAACCCTATCACACATTACACATGCAGTCATACTCTCTGTATGTTCTCATAACTTTCAACCATCCACAAATAAACTAGCTCCACCAAACCAAATCTACGAATCCAAAAACATATATTCAAACTACAAGATTTAGTCGTACCTGTACCTTGTCCTTCCTCAATCCATCGTTCTCCTTATTTGTTCTTGGTAATACCAGCAGCTTCCAAACTATTCATAGTAGTAGCATAAATTAATGGACGAGCAACACTAATGTTACATTGACATCCATGATAGCAGCACTAATACTCATAATCCACAACGAATGATTAAAGCAGCAGCTTCTTCATGAAACACAAATAAGTTTCAATACAAACTGAAACCCTTGTCAATGACCTGCTTCACCATGATGTTCATAAAACCTTATCTCACAATCAAAACCCTAAACATAAGCATTTACACCTGTACGCACCAGATATTAAAAACTAGGGTTTTTGATCTCGATTATTAATTCAGCAGCTACTAGTGATGTGAGTTATAAGAACGACATCAAATCCAAGACGAAACATTAAAGAATCATCATCAACAGATAATACAAACTTTACACCTTAGCAGTATTGAGTTCATGAATAATCACATAGGTTTCTTGGTACCGATTCAGCAAAACATAACTTTGTGATAGTATAAGGTTTAAAACCATATAGCGATTTTGTACCTGATGCAATCTTTCATGAGATTAAGTGCCTAATATACCTAATGTGTTAAACGTTTGTAAACATTCTTTGCTACGAAAGACACCTTGCGTCAAAACTGGTCTTGAAACAGCTATCGAATTAGGATTTGCTGAAAAACCCTAATGTCACCAAAAACCACCTGTTTACCAAAGACTAATAAAACCTTGTATATCCTAGATCAAGAGCCCCATGGCTCTGATACCAATTGATGAGATCATTTTAAGCTCAGATTGGTTAGATCTTTATATCTAGGATTGACAATAACAATGAAAACAATATGCACAACGGATTTAAATAAAGAACATCATTATTGTTAAACAAGGTTTTATATTCAAACGTTTCCCTATTACCCCAACTACAACTTGGGGTTACTAACTAATTATAATCTAACTACTAACTAAACGTATACACACACGTTTTCCTATACTCTCATGGGAGCTCTAGTTTTTTTGGATATCATACCAGACGCCTATGAATCTCTTTATATAGAGAGATTTCAAGGCTTACATAAGAAGATAAGTATAAGACAAATGAATCATTTAAATATTAAACTTGATCTTCTGATATCTTCTATCTTCATAAGGAGATCTTCCATAATCTTTATCTTTTGATATCTTTGACTAAATCTTCAATAATTCTCCACCAGCTTGTAGAATTC